>VYZS01039501.1:0-12436 GCA_013400695.1 Neodrepanis coruscans | reverse complement strand
TTTTTCAAAAATTATTTGAAAGCAATTATTTTCACTTAACACCAAATGCAAGCTTCTTTTTTCATACTGATTCAGTGTTGCTCTGCTCTAAGACTTCAGGCAATAGGTGATACACAGAACTTCAGAATTCTCCCCCCTTCTGAACACAGCAGACCAGAAATATAATTTACAGTATTTTCTCCCTGTTTAGTTAACCTGAAGTCTTTCCATTACGGGTAGTATTGTTTACAGACAAACTGATTTAGTGTCCTCAATTCTGCTGTTACTGTAGTAGTGGAAGTCTTGACTTTTAGTTAATAAATTGCTACATCTGTAGATGTAAGCAGACAGAATGTGGGCTTGAGGACAAGGATCTGGACATGCAATGGACCCTGATGTGAGAAGAGAGAGTTCTTACCTAAACATTTTAAATCAGGAGTACACAGTTACTTGCAAACTGCAGACATTTAGAATATTTTGAATATTCATTTGATGCTTTGTTATTGTAAGCTTATTTATCAATATACAGACTTTGAATTTTGCTTTTAAATTATTTATATGCAGATGGCTAAAAGGGAAAGTCTACCACCACACAGAACAAGAACAAATTGTTCTCTTCGTGAATGATAAATTGCTCTCTGGCATCACTCATCCTTCTTTTCAATTTATGACATAATAGTGATTTACTGTAATTTTCTATTTAATTTTTTTTATGCCAGAATTAATCAAAGTTTGACTTAAAACAGTTCAATTGAAAACAAACATTAATTAACCAAGTGATTTGTGACACATGGAAAAAAATGGGATGATTTTTTCTTTTAGAAGCTATATTTAACCAATGGTCAAAATCCAGCAGTTATCTATTTTTCTTCCTAGAAAGAATCTGAAAAGTGCTTTGATGTCTCTTTCTGAGATGGTGGTAAAATGCAGTGGCCCACATAATAAAAAGCTGAAAGACATCAGTAGCCTATTTTTCTTGAAAGATGAGATAACACCTAAAATCTGACTGCCTATTGATGATGGAGCTGGGACCCTGGCTGGCAGAGTCACGAGACATTTCTCTGTACTGGCTTTTATGCAGTGACCTGTTAGACTCAGCCTATTTCCTTATAGAATAATGCCCAATTAAAGCCCTCAAACCTGACATTTCATTAAGAGGTGAGGGGTCAAACTGACCATATAGACTGATTTATTCTCTCAGTCCAGAAACTTTAGACTGTGCTTGAGATGTGTTCTTGGAGAAACTGTTCCTACTATTTGGTATCTATGGAAAAATGGAGTTTTACATGGGTTGTTGGTCACAGATCGTTACAAGTAATAACCTCCAAGATAAAACAGATTCTCACTCACTGATATACATTTGGATCACTTGTACTGAATTGAAGGGAATTTACCAAACTTTAGATCTAAGAGCTTCTTAGAAGTTTTTAATTAAAAAGACACCATTACTAAAGTCACTGTACGCTTACTGAACCAAAGAGATAATAAGCTACACCCCATTAGAATTACTCCACAGCTTGACACAAGATCTTATAAGCTGCCTATATCCTCCTTCCTCTCTTAAATGCTTACAGCACAATCCACACACTGCATTTCTGCTACCATTTTTTTAAAGGCTTGTACCTGGTGCCTTAAACTTCCCACTCCTCAACAAGACTTAATTCTTCAGGATGCTGCGCAGAAGTGCATCCAGAGTCTGTGCTAACTTTAGTAAACTCTCTCAGCTCAACCCTAGAGCACTACATGTAACAGGAAGTGTTCTTCTTAAAAGCATTGGTACTATAGAAAAAAATACTAAACTATGGTGTCCCCATTGCCTCTGGCTTTCAGCTGGCTATGGTTCATCATGCCAAGGCACAACCAGGAACAGCTCCTGAGCTGCCTTTTGGTGTTGCTAATTTCAGCAGTGGTGACCTCCCCCATATTTATGAGCAACAGTATTGGGATCTGCTCACCGCTAAACCTGTCTAGAAGGCATGATGACAAAATTAGTTTTCTATCCACTACAAATCTTTATTTATGATTCACTGAATTTTGAACAGCTTTCCATAACTCATTTCAAAAAAAAAGCCTCATAGAAGTCAGCATGGTTTTATTTCCCATGCAACCATGCAGGTAGAAGCTTGTGATCCTGCTCTGTGTCTTCATCCATGCCATCAGGTCTTTTAAGGTCAAGAGTAAATCTTCTCATGCAGATTGGTGAAACTATCAGCATTGCCCTCCATACCCTTCTTCATGAAAATGTTCACATTTCACTTTCATTATCCATACTGCAGTCTCAAAATCTCCATGAAGCTGAAACCAATTTTACTGGCCAGAAGACACTGACTAGAGTTTTGTAAAACTGTGTCATCATTTTAGGTCTTCTCAAATACATTTGAGTTTCACCATTTTGCCTGCCTTCTCTCTTAAGACACCCACTGCTATGTTCCAGCCTATATTCAGAGGTGAACTGCCAAAATACCATGTAACATGAGTACCTGAAAGCCTTTCCTGTCCTAATTTTGGAAAATCAATGGGGTTTATTATTTTCAGTAAGATTCCATTCGGAGTATTTAGCACTCCTGAAATCACCATGTTTTACTTGTCCACACTTGTATCTATTTATGTGCTGGGCTGAACTCACCTGACAACACAGAGCTGAGGTAGAATGTAAGGCTTGGTAACTCCACAGGGGCTGCATACAGGGCAACACAATGCAAATTTCCAGCATAGATAGAAAATTCTTTTTGAATTGTTTTTGAGCAGCCTGGTGTTTTAGTGGCAAATCACAGCATAATAGCAGGAAGACTACAGATTAGAAAACAAATATATTAAATGGCAATGAGAGTGGGGTGTAGTCACACAAAGAAATGATACAGAAATATAAGTTTAGTTCTGTTAAGAAGCTAAGAAAATAAAAGGATTTCTTCTGCAGTATCGATTTTCTGAGGTACTGCAGTGCTTTGCTAGAAGTCAATCTGTGTGAGTGCCTGTGGACAGGATAGATACAGGTGTTGGCAGAGGAGTTGGGGTGTTTTTCCTAAAGCACCTGCAGTGATTGAGGTGGATTTTTGATCACAATAGAGCTCATTTTAACTGAGTCTCATTAAGGCCAAATTGTTTCCAAATTATTACTGCTACCAATCCCTTCCAAACATGCTTGTGGTTCACAGAGCAGCCAAGTGCTCAGTTATCCTCTGCAGAGGCTCTTCCCTTCTCCTAGGGACATTATTAGACATAAGGCACAGGATTAAATGGACAGTTTATCCAACCCAGTTCAACAGCTGCTGCAGGTCTGCATGGCACAACACTTTTGTATTAAAAGCTACCAATAAACAGAAAGAGGGGTTGTTGAACTAATGGATTTGATGAGTGTATGGAAGTACATATCAGCAAGAAATGCTTCTACCTGTATAAAAAAAATTCCTATTTTTTAGGGTTACCAGAGAAATATGCAGTTTCATTGCCAATAGAGTGGCAAAAAAAAAAAAATCACACTAAAGTTACAGAAAACAGGGAAACACAATATAAGGAACTGTTTTCCCTCAATATCCCTCAATTTCCCTCAATATCCCCACTTCCCTTCTGTGGTAGCCAAAGATGTACAGAGCAGTCAGCAGTCTCATGGAAAGCCTGACTTTGCTTCTTCCAAACACCACATCTGCCTATGAACATGGCTGTGTGGAGAGCAGGCAGTGCCCTGCAAAGCCCAGCAGAGCAGCAACCGAGCTGATGGAGTCAAGCCCTTGAGGAGCTGCTCCTGGGATATGTTCTACACTGGAGACAGCCAAATAAACCACTCAACCCCTCCAAATATCCACTCTTGGAGAAATTAAGGAAAAACTTCAAAAATATGACGAGTAATTTATAACAAGCTCCAAAAGGAAACATTGCTATAGATACTGTCAATGGAGAATAGGAATTCATCCTGAATACTTAAAAAGAATCATTCATTCTACATAGATTATACAGCTTAAATACTTTCTATTGGTCTGCATTTAAATAAGCCAGTAACTTTCCTCTTTTGAGACCTGCAGCTGGTCTCCACTTTGTATTACCCTCACATAAACAGATTTCTGCTTTGGTATCTGTGAGAGTATCTCTCCTCATCAAATATCTTATTAAGAGACTCAAACCATGCAAGTATGGATTTGTGTAATTTCCAGAATTTTCTGCAGTTCCATGATCTAAAATTAACAAAACCAGCGACCATTAATTCACTCCCTGAAAGTTGAATAATGAAAGATACAAAATTCTTTGTAATGTGATTTGCTGGAAAATGATTTTTAAACTAAAACATATAGAGAAATAACTCACGGAATTAATGGCAATTCGAGTGGTAAATGAGCATCCAGCCTTACACGTCCTTCTGTACTACCATGTGAACTACTCCAGAGCACATCAATGCACACAAATAGGAAAAAAGCACAACTCAAACCAACCAGATCATAAGGCAATGAAGAATACTGGGAGCGGGTTTCAGTTACTGAGCTTTGAAGCAAGTCTGGGCCATATTCTGAGGTTTTTCATTATAAGTAGGAAGACCAAAAAGCCATGTTGCACAAAAGCTGGCAAGCTAGATATAGTCACACAATTCCATAGGTTGACATTTTATGAAAGAATCTTGCAGTAAGAATCACACTGGACAAACATGGATTTCACATTCTGCAATTGATACAAGCTGTAAATATTTGCAATCCAGAAGTTCTGCAGGTCTCTGCAGTACTCCACTGTCTTTCAGAGTATTTTTGACTTGATCAGGATTAGGAGCAAGCTGCCAATGTAGTTGTAATTATCACTCCAATCAGAATTACTAAACTTGAGCAGATGCAAGTGCAGATTATCCAAGGATTTTTTTGAAAAATAACCCTATCCTGGCCATACTTACAGAACAGAGCTAAAAGCATTAGCAGAATACATGACGAAATATGACAAATGGCCCTATTAAGAGCATTTGTGTGGAAAAAAACAACACAACAAATCCATAACAAAACAAACACAGAGCCCGTGATTTCCATATAGAAGTCATCACCTTTTTGCTGTAAACAAATAGTGGCATTTTGGGATTGACTCACAAATACACAGACCCTCTAGACCTTTCCAATGATTGATATTTGATAGATATAGCTAACTAAAGACTTTGCTATGCCCTAGATCTAAGAGATGCCAGACTTTACAGAATAAGCTAGCCAAGGGTTATTTGGCAAAACTGTGGACACAGGATATTCCTCAAGACCTTCTTTACATGTGAAGTCTCTAGCTTCCTGGCATGCAAGGGATTCAGATTAGAAAGACAATTTTAAAACTCATCAAGCAGGAAAATATTTCTATTTATGCCAGTTTGGTGGATTTTACCCATAGATTCATAGAAATGGTAAGGTTGAAATATACCTCGAAGATCACCAAGTCCAGTTGTCAACCTACACCACCATAATGTTTACCACTAAAACATGTCCTCAAGTGCCACATCCACACGGTTTTTAAACACTTCCAGGGACATGACAGCCAAATGACAGATATTGAAGACTATGTCTATTAGAGACCTTACTGTGCTCTACCTCTTTTGGAAGTCAGCAGCTGCTCCCAGCACACACAAGGGTACTCTGCTTCCCAGCCACAGCCATGCAAAGGCAGGGCAAGACACATCACAGATATNTGCCCCCCAGGACAGGGCTGGTCCTCCTGACTGCCACGGCACTGTTGACTCATATTCAACTTGCCATTGGCTGGGACCCTCAGGTGCCTTTCTGTGGCACTGCTTTCCAGTTTGGCAGTTTCCATTATGGTAACTGCTCAGCCTCCTGTGTAAGATCCGTTAGCACAGCTCCCTCCTCCAGCCGCGGCACAACGACCTCTCTCTCACAGGCTGCTCCACAGAGCACGGCTGCTGCTCTGCCAAACTGCTCTTCTTTCCAGCTAATAAAATTGCCTCCCAACTGATAACAGCCTAGCAATATAAAGTACTTGGTTGTTAGCCGCAGTTGTGACAAATAATACCATTCTGCTGACAGCCCCATTTTTTCCAATACAAACCTACTTGAACTGTTTATTATTGACATATGGGACTGCTCTACCATCATCTAATTTTAAAAAAACACATAGTAAACAGCAGTAGTGAACTTGCCAGCATTCCTACTGTTTTAGCAAAGCTAAATCAAAACCCAAAGCAAACCCCTTTTATTACCAACACACTCCTGGCAGGCTATCTTCCGCAAAGAAGAAACACCTTCATAGGATTACTGTAAGATTCATTTCCTGGAAGAACCTACTTTATGTTTGATTCAAGTCTACAGACCACCAGTATTAAAAGCATTCTCAAAACCAGTACCAGTAAGACCGTCTGGACATTTCTTTCTGTCATGACTGCTAAGTTTACCACTTGAAGTATTAGGGACCTATATAATCGACCACACAGTTCAAGTGTGAGTTTATACATCAGTAAAGCTGCATCAGTATAGCAGAGATGGGGAGGGAGTAACAATTACTGCCTCTTGTAAAATAGACAAAGTTAACTGGTTCTGCAAATGACCTTTTGCAAAGTATCTATTGGAACTGTATGTAAAGAACTAGCAGTAAATGTATATTCCTGCCCCAAATGCTGTTTGTTCATGCAAAAACACATGTGGGTACACTGAGCCTTTCTTCATAAAAATTTCTAATTTTCACTCACTAATGAAACAGTTTCATGCAGAAATGCAGATCAGTATTAGGTAGAGCTTCCACATCCATTAAAAAGACCTGGAATATCCCTTTTAGTAATATTTTTAAAAATATTTTTTCATCTGAAGTTGAAGATACCAAAGAAGTTCAAATGCTATGCAGATTTCTTCAAGGGCACTGCACAGGCTGTAGCAGAATAGGTAGTACAGTTTTGTCTGTCCTCCAGGAAACAAGCAAGAACCACTGAAAGGAGGTTACTCAAATAAATTGCATTTCCATAGTACAAAAACACCCTGGCACAGCTTGTTTCTGCCCTAGATAATGAGGTGACACAGTACAGCAGTTTGTGCTTTTGTCCAGTTCGAGAATTAATCCATATTACACAGACACAAAAGAAGATATTTGACCTCGCTTGTCCCCAAAGCAGACTAATTTGCCTAGATATTAAAGTGCTAGTGATGTGTATTTAATGAGAATTCTTTTTGCATGTTTATTATCCAGTGACATTTAGGAGGTCAGCCTGATAATTCAGTTATGGCCTCCATCTTGCTACTTTATTTAATGTAAAGGAAAATGTGATGTGACCCAGGTTGCATTTAACTACAAGTAACAACAGAATGTGAGTTCATACATGGTCTCATAAAAACCATAGGAGAAGGAGAGTAGATGCAGACATCACTGAGTGAGAAAGGAAGGGAGTCTAAGCTGAACAGCCACATAACTTTCCTCTCTTGTTATTTCAAGTAATGTTCATCTATCAAACATAAACAAGCTCTACAGGCTGTTTCTCAAACTAGCACAGAGTTATTCAAGCTCTGACAAAGCCAGGAAAGTTCTAAACTTAAACCCTTGCCCAAAGTTAATCCAAACCCAACCATAGCCCTCAGCCAGCCACAGCTCGTCACACTCAAGAAAACAGTGTGTTCATTTACTTTCCTGTCTCTAAGTTGCAAAGACATACCTTTTGCCTCCCAGTGCATGACAGAGATCTAACGATCTCCCACATGATCTCCTGCCTGAAGGTGGGTTGCCACAGCTTGACTGTGCCTGTGCTGCTCTTACAAGTGTCACCAGCAGCTGCTCATGCACAGAGGCAGAACTGGTGCAGAACCAGGTGCTTTATTATCTTGGATCATGTAGCCCATGAGCAGAGTTCCTTCTGCTTCAGACATACAAGGCTTTAAGCAGGGAGAGGGATAAGCATGAAGTGAGGACTTGTATTCCTCCTTGCTATGAACACTTCAACTCTGTATGACACAAGTCTCTGTCCTTCCTGGAGCACTCTAAGCATAATGAAGCACAGCTTCTACTTTCACTCCCCCACCTTCATTTTATTTAAAGTTTTCATTTCTAAGCTTTGGGGCTAGAGATCAGACAAATAAAAGGGAATTTGGAAGCTGCAATGTCTGATCTACATTCTGCTCAGAATTTAAACTATGAATTGCCCCCAAGCCAATACACAGGCGCTCATTTTGGAGACTGTTTTGTAGGATATAATACAAGCAATTTCCCTCCCAGAAGGTCAGCATGAAGATCTTTGTTTATTACTTCACCATTGGATGACAAAGTTAGTCTCATGACTAAGGCAGTGGACTTGAATTTAAGACCTCTGAAATTAAGTTTTCATATTTAATTTCACAGCTGTCACACGACTCAACAAAACCAGTTATTGTTCTTCCATTTGTCCATCTCATCCATTTGGACTACAAACTTCCTAAAACAGAGACACTGTGTGTTTCACTCAGTGATTCTCCTATATCCCTCCTACTCTCGCCAGTAAAAACAAGGAACACTTCTGAACAGTTACACTATATGCACACTTTCGCTTGCTCATCCCAATTTTTTTCATATAGCAGAAAATTCCTTTTTGTCTACAAGCACTTTAATGGAAAGCTAATTATTTAAAACTACATGGAAACTGCTTTTCTCATAGTATTAAAACCAATGATGTTACAAGCATAACTCTGCCTCTTCACAGCCCAGGTTCTAGGCTCCCACTTCAGTCTACTTTTACAGCAGACAAGTAAAATTTTTCACTCATGAGACCACAGCACTAAGTTTTTACATGATTGTTAAAAAATGACAGATAAAATTCTGTTTGAGTGGCTAGTATTTCTGGCATATTGGTCACTTTTTCTGTTAGACTAGATCTATTTCCTTATATACCATAATGCTGATCAAAAATTTCAACCAAATACCATTTCTGATGGCATATCCAGAACAACAGATTTTCTATGTATGCTCCGTTTTAGACTCTCTGCTCTTTAGAGAATCTCAGTAACAGACACATTTATTCTCATAAGTTCATGTTTCAGTTCAACTAGAAGATGTAAAGAATCACATTTTCCCACGATGCATGACAGGGACAGAAACTGAAGTCAACAAGAGCCCTACAAGCATATCTCAATGTAGCATTTGATCTATAATCACATTTATTGGAATACAAGTACATAGAGGCCCTATCTTACTACACTGAACGTATTGGGAAGATTTCTATTGCAAGGAAAATAGGATTAGAACCCAATTCATGCAGGACATTGCAGCTAGTGCCATGCCATCAGCTCTTAGGCAGAGCTCTCCAGTGTCTTAAATGAGGGTGTTAATAGCTGATGGCAAATCCATTGTTCAAGCGCATTTCTGCATTTATATAGAGGAAATATCCCCATGTACAATGGAAAAGACTTAGAAATGCTAAAGACTTTTGAGAGTAAATGTATCAGATAATTCATTTATTACACACAAATCTGGTGTAAGTACTTATCTATATGTGTTATAGGGCTCATAATAGGATAACAAAGCATATGTGTTATGCTACTATGCAGGTATATTTATACAGCAACACAAGGTTAGGTCCTGCAGTCTTATATGTCATGTGAACACAGATTTAGTCTGATTTGCTGGCCCTACTGTATGGAAAACCAGTTATGACACTGCCTTGAGGGGGTGAACTCAAAACAGGTCTTCTAGTTCCCAGAGGTAAAAACGAGGGGAAGAAAAAGCATTTCCTGTAAAGCAACTGTGTTCTTTACAAAGAACAATAATTACTGTACCTAAGATAGCTCTAAAGTACACTGCTTTAACATAGAAATGGGATACTGAAAGTCTAAGATGTCATAAGATATTTTGAAGAAAGTTTAGTGCTTATCCAACCTGAGTTGCAGAACTGGAGACATGAGTCTTCCATTTCCTCAAAAAAGATGGTGACATCCCTACACTGACTGCCACATTGGTATTTTATCCATAAGTCTTTATGCAACACGTTGTGTCTAGGGAAGATTTCTTGCCTCTACACCAAGCTGTCTCTTTCTGCTTTAAACCAAGTCCCTGGCCCAGGCAGTCTTTCTAGAATACATGAGTGATGGTAACTGGGATGGCACCAATTTGCTTCACAAAGGCAACCAAAGACACCTCTCAGAGTAACAACAGTCAGATGGTTCTGGTCCAGAAGGCACCTGAAACAGAGGCTTTGAGGGCCAAGTCCCTCAGCTGCCAATCTAAAAGCCACACTGTGGTTGACATTCTGTTCATAAGTAATTATAGGCAGCTCCAAACTGCCACAGGTATGGAAATTAAAACAAACCAAGTAGAAGCTTGTTATTCAGGGAGGACTTGGTTCAAGCAGAGTAGAAAGACATTATTTCTACAGAGGACTGTATCAAAAAACAAAATTAGTTGCCTTCCTCTTCCGGAGACAGAAGCAGGTGCTGGCTTATCCCTTATTAAGTCAGTATTATGAACAGAGTCCTGTGTTCCCTGCGCTGACTTCAGCTTTCTCCTGGAAAAGCTGAAGCTGGAGCTGCCACGGAGTGGCAGTGTTCACAGATACCAGTGTGCCCAGGAGAGAGTTCACAGCACGAAACTTTGGCTTAGCCAATTTTGTAGCCCTCAGCATCAGTCTCCATCTGGAGATCTCCACTAAATATTTTTCTGTATTCCACTACCTTTTTCACTAATTTAAATCATTCCATTACCTCCACTGCTGGCCACAATGCTTCTAGCTTATTTTCAAAACTTAATCCAGCCTAGAAATTATGCAGCAGCACCATATCCCCAAATCACAGACATATAAAAAATTGGGACAGGCAGCAGTTTAGATGATCTGTGCAGGAGGTCTTGCCCTAACAGACGTATGTGACATGCTGTCTTGGCAGCACACATGCACATCCATCTGTTGATGTGGAACTGAGCCCACTGCACTTCCATCATCCTGTTTTCAGTTCATATGCACCACATGAGCTCTGGATTCAATAGGCAGGGTGCACAGTGCTGTGAGTCCTAAACCCAACAGCTACTATCAGCATGGAAAACATTGCAAGAATTCTCACAGTCACAAAGTGGAGATTAAACATGAAAGCAAACACCAGCCTTGGGGGCCTAGGAATAAAGGACATCTTTCCAACAGGAAACAACAGATCATGAGTGTTACAGTGTTCTGTTTAATTTCCTGTGGTCAGTGGATTCAGCAAAAGCAAACTGAACTTTTTTTAAATGCCCACAAGCACCTGTAATTAGACCCCAGGAATTGTCTTCCACTAGACACCAATGAACAACCAGCTTAGTCTTGGGAACGATAAAGAGTAAAACCTAGTTTTCATACATGTTTCTATATGAGAAAGAAACTAAATTATTCAGGAAAAAGGAAAAGGCAGTAGCCAGATAAAGCATAGCACCTGTAAAGTACCAGCAGGTCATGGTGACCCATATACAAATGATTTCCATTACTGGGAGCTAAAACCTGCAACTGTTCGCCCTGAGAGTGTGAAGAGGTATTGGGAAGAAGTGTGAACATCCCTGCATGAGGGTTATGAATCTGCGTCAGAAGAGACTCAGCAGAGATGGGAGCTCAGGGCGTTCCCTGCACAGTCAGTAGCATAGAATTGTTTCCCTTCTTCCACAGATAACTTGGCAGGAACATTTGTTCAACATTAGCTAAGTGACAGTGGCTGAGAGAGCAGCCAGAAGAGAGCAGCCAGAAGTCCAGCCAGAGCAGCAGCACACCTTTGAAGCTTGCAACACTTTTGCAATGCAGATTTAAGTCTATGTTCTTTGTCCCAGACTTTCCTGTCATTAATTAAAGGTTTGTAATGGCCTTCTCTGTCAAGCCCCAATATGGTAATGTGGCATTAATAACTTAATACAGTATTAACTGATAGACAACCAGTACTAGCATGATGTTTACATTTGAAAACCACAATAGAGTTCTGTATCTCCAAGTCTTATCTTGTCATTAATTCAAATGTGGAGCTTATTAAAGAGCAATTGACATTTTCCTTCTGAACCTGCCCCCTGCTCCACATAGACCCCACACCTGTCCGGGACAGCCAGCCCTGTAACCACTTGCCGATCTAAATTCTCTGCAGAACATCCATGGAGTTTCGTTCACCTGAGGCCGCAGCTACTCTTTCAAAAACCTCATCCTAAAAGCTGCAAGGGAGTTCTGAAAACAGAGCCTCCCATAGCACCTACCAAAAGGATGCAGGTCGAGCCTTGTACTCAGACTTGTCCAGGCTGGGGCAATGCATCAGTGTGCTCTTTTGGGTCAACTTAAGTACACTTGCCTACAGACTTGGGTGCGATTATTTAGCTTTAGCATCGCAGCCCAGCCCATAGCAGAAAAGGGTCACAGCGCCTGACCCGCGAGTTGTGGGTGCCGGGAAGCACGGCCGTGCGGGAATAGTGATCCCCCTCCTGCGCCCACGCCCTACCTGACCCGTGCTGCTGGCGGAGGATGGCGGCCTGCCCGGGCGGCGGCGAGGCCGAGGAGGCAGCAGCGGCGGCCGTCGAGGCGGTGACGGTGGCGGCGGTGGCAGCGGCG
>VYZS01039469.1:0-12053 GCA_013400695.1 Neodrepanis coruscans | reverse complement strand
GAGCTGTGCACACACAGCCCCGTGTTCCTGCCTGCCCTGTGCTGACATTCCCACACAGTGCTGGGAGCCCTGCCCTGCTTGCACAGGGATTCAAGGGCCTTGGGTGTCAGAGATGTTTCTAAGTCTGTGAGTGTTACAGCTCAAAGCCACACTTTAACATGCAGAGTTGTCCTGCTCTACTTCAGGAAGCTGTGATTTAAAGCTTGGTGTTCTGCTTGAGTAAGTCAGCCAGTCACTGCCTTCTGAGGTTGGTGTGTTCTGTCAGGTGATGCTGAAGCCTCTGCAGTTGTGACTGACTCAGAACAGCCTTGGCATATCCTGTGTTACAGGAAGTTACCTGCTCATTATAAGTGGTGCAAAAGAATATTTTCCCCTGTGTGTTTGCCAGAAAAGCATTACTGTTAGAGGATCTCTTGCCTTTGATATCCACATGTTCCCATGGTGCTGAGTTATCAGGACTGGAAGGACTCCTGGCCATGGCTCTGGTAACTGCTCAGTGCAGTGTTCTTTAGCTGCACCTGGTGCCCTGTCCTTTCTCATCCTCAGTCTTTGGCAGCTGAAGATGAGGTGCAGTTGCACCCCTGATGGAAAGCAGGGTGTCTTCTACCAGCATGTACCCAAAGGAAAAAATAACAAGTCTCTCATATCATGAACTGAATGTTTAAAACAGTTTTCTGTTGGCATAATTAGAGCTCACTTGGCTGTAATTGCAGTTTCTTGTCCACATTCCCAAGGTCACATCTGCTGATGGAGCTTCTGATTCAATACCAGTGTTAAAATTTATTTTGATTTAAATCATCTGTGTTCTCTATCTAATCTGTACATATAGTTTTGTTTTACTTGGGGTTTTTTGTTCTTGTGTTTTCTTTTTGTTTCTTTTTTACTCTCCTGGCTGGTTGTAAATTGGGATTGTTGACTTTAAATCAAATACAACCCTTGTGCTGATGTGGTAGTTTTGCTGAATAAAAACCTGGTTATGAAAGTGCATTGAAATTCAAGTAATAGTTTTGAATTTACCAGATGAAATTCACTTGTTCAGGTTTGAGCTGTTAGTGGTGTGTAAATTTGTATTCTGATGTCTGTGATCTTGTGGGTGGGGGATGCTTTGGAAATCCATGAGAATTTTTTTCTGGGGATTGTAAATTTGCGGTGGAGTTACACCCACCCCTGGTAAATGTTCTTGGAAGGGCTGGTGCACTGGGGGCATGGAGACAGAGTTGGCAGGATAAAAATTTTGTGTGAATCAATGTATGTGGGATCATCCCTGAAGTGGAAATATTTGGATGTGGTAGAATGCTCTTTTCCTTTTGTACAGATACCTTCAGACCTTCTGGATAAGGAATTTCTGCCTATTTTACAAGAGGAGCCCCTGCCACCACTGGCACTTGTACCTTTTACAGAAGAAGAACAGGTTTGTATCTTTTTATTTTTTAATCTTTAGGTTGTGAGTAGTGTAAAGACAAAATAGAGAGATGTATCTCCATTAAGAAAAAGCATAAAATTTGAGATAAGTAGGTTTTGGGAAAGAAATGATGAAAGCATACAGTGTCAGCATAAAGTTTAAGTTTTGTTCATGCTCAATTATTGTCTTATCATAGAAAAAATGTTGACCTTTTTTGACTGTTAACATTTCTTAGGAAGGTGCAGTACTCTTAACTATGTATAGGCAGTTGCTTGATTATCTCCTCTTTGGTCTCTATAGGTAAATAGTTAATTAGTGAACAAGATAAGAGTGAAAATAAAGGTTCCATTTCAAGGATGACTGATCTGGGTAGTTGGAAAGCCCTTGCTTTAATTTTTTTCCTGCTGGAGAAAACTGTCCACCTCCCTCTGGATAAGTGCCTCTGACTTTTGACTCCTGGTTGATTCCCTCTTTATGGCTGCCAGAACTTTTGATTCTGAAGTTGCTCTCTGATTTGTCATATTTCTTAGCAATTACTTCATAGTCCTGTGGTTTGGGGTTTTTTTGGTTACTTTTCTAGCAGATAGCTGAATGTTTTTACTGGCTTGAGTCATTTGGTTTTTGCAGGGGTCAGTGGTGTTACTGTTAGTTTCTGAAGATATCAGAGCATCCTCCTTCCTTTGCCCAGTGCAGTTGTGCTCTGGAATTTTTAATTTAGTTTTGTGCCTGGGTGTTCTGGCCTATCCTCTTCACCTCTTCTAGGATTCCTTCCTCTTCAGAGTTGATCCATGTTTGCTGTGTCTCTGTAGAGTGCAGTCCTTTGGCACAGGATGCCAGTGGCTCAGTTTTTAACAGGAGGGGTTGAGGCTACAGGCCCAAGGCAAGTGGCACACCAAGGTATCAAACCTTGGTGTCAATACCTTTGGGCAGTTTTTTGCTGGTGCACAGTGGAGTCCTTCAGAGAGGCCTTTTACAGTGCAAGGGGATGCTGACTTTTGGTGGCTGTTGAGATTGTGTGTGAGGAGTAACAGCAGTGTAAGGCTGTGGTATTGGGAGTGTGGGGAGGGGCCTCCTGGTGCAGGGGGGAAGTGCTGCTGAGCCCCAGGGGTGGCTGATCCTCTGCTGCCCAGTGTTTCACCAGGCTTGTTGACTCCTCAGGAGTTGGTGTTCACGGTGTCACTGTTTTTTCCTGCTCCTTTTCACCTGTAACCAAACAGGAGCCTTTGGGCACCCTAAAGGTTCTCTACAATCTCTACAAAAATCTTTATTGGAAAGCAGAGGTCTGTGTTCCCTCTGTAAGAAAGTCTTTCCATTAGTGCTTTTCTGGGATGTGAACAGTCTGGGGTTTTGTGTCCTTGGATTTGAGATACCAAGGGAATGGCCTTATTTAAGCTGCCAGAAATTCCAGGTGTTTGTTCCCCATGACATAATAGACATCATTTGTCATCAAGAGTCACGTTCAGAAGTGATCGTGAGGTGAATGTTAATGCCTTTGCTGCAAGTCATGGTGCAGGAAAGTTCTTACACTTCAGATTGATAAAAGATAGTTTAAAAGACCTTTTTACCCCCTCTGTGAGTACTTAAGATAGAATTATCCTCTGGGACCTTGGTGGGGGCAGAGATTTGGGAGTTGTGTAGGGGACAGGCTGACCCAGAACATGGTGCTTTGGGTGGGTTGAGGTGAAGCTGAGCCTGTCAGGCCTTTGCTCAAGGCTTGGATTCAGAGCAGTTCTTGCTTGCACCCCATGGTACTGCAGTCTCATGTGTGCCATTGCCTGGGAAGAGCTTGTCTCAAGCTGATTTGAAGATGTATTATCTGGAGGTAGATAATAGATTATGTCAGCTATATAAATTTAAACTTTGATTTGTTTAGTCCTGTAGGATTTAACTAGTCAGATGCTTAGGGCTGCAGTATTCCCTGTTCCAGGACATGGATATGCTTTGGATGGAGTTGCTGGTTCTTTTTTAGTAGAATGTTACTTTCCTGATGATAAAGTTGCTGAGCTAACCTGGAGCTCATCTGATTCACCTTGTAGTAAGTTTTGTTATATAATAGCACAGATTTGCCTGAGATGTTTCCAGGGAAGTGTCTGTTGAGGAATAGAAGGTTTCTGCAAGTGGCTTTTACAGAGCTTTCCTCTGGCAATGTGGAGCCACGTGTTCCTTTGCCTTTGTCCCTGCCCTCCCTCATCCCTGTTTGCAATAGGAGGGAATGCAGTTGTCTTAATCTTATCTGTCTGTGGAGTAAGGGAGCTTCAAGCTCTTCCTGAATGTAATGGAGATCCTGTTGTGTCCCCTTGGTTGTGTTCCTTGCCACCTCTTTATGAAGTTGCCTTCCGTTTGCTCCTAAAGCATTAATTGAGCACTGTTTTGGGACAGCTTTGCTGCTTGGGGTGCATTATCAGCATTATCAGGGGTGACACTGAAGGGACACCCTGATCAATAGAAGGGTGGGGTTTGTTTCTTTGACTCATTGTTTTTATTGCTTACTGAGCTCTTACATGTGGGTGGTTGTCACTGAGCACAAGGATCACACCTTCACCACAGTGGGCTCTGCAGAGGGGAGGGTGAATTGGCCCAGAGTTTAGACAGACTTGGCAAAATTAAAAAAATTGGAAAAGAAAGTGGGATTAGTATTTTGTCCTTACTGGAAAAATAAGGCATAAAAATAAGAAATCTCTATGCAAGACAATCTGATAAAAAGCTTAAAAATGTTTTTGTAGGGAAGTATTTCACCACTTCCCAAAAAAAGCAGGAGAATCAACAGCAGGAAAGGTGGTGATTTGCTTAGAGGCAAATGGGGGTGGTTCCTTTTGACTTGCTGTTGGAAAGGTTGCTTTAAACTTTGAGCTAGCTGGGAAAATAGTCAGATTTACTGGGGGCTGACCTTGCTGGTTTGCCATGCATGACTGCATTTTTTCTTTCCTGTCAAGTCTATTTAGTTACCAGTTCTCTCTTGAAGGAAGATCTACTTTTGTAGGAAGCACATATCAAGCAGTTTCTGAAATGGGTTAAAACTCTTTCAAATGCTTGTTGGCTTTGATGTTGCCCATTTAGATTTTAAATAGTATATAATTACTTGTCTCATTGTTCTCTGAAGACCTTCAAAGTCAGTAATTCAGCTGAGTTGATGTGACTTGCCTACTTGAGGTTCCTATCAAGAGGCCTGGTGTAACAGCTATTTGAAGTCCTTTGCATTCTAATTATTTAAAACTTGCATTCAGAAAGTGTGTGTGAATTCAGGTTTGCTTGTTAATGTTTCTGGATTCTCATGAATTCCTTGGCCCAGTTTTCCAACTGTTTGTGCTCAGAGAATGGGGCCAGAGTTGGTTATAATTATCTGTTCTTTATTGAAATAGCTTTAGCAATTGTTTCATATTAAAATAAAGTTTAATTTTACTGATGCTTATTGTCTTATTAAAAGGAGTATCACTTAGTTTTCAGAAGGCTTAGGTACACTTAGTTTTTCCCACAGCATGTTACTCCTATGATATATTTGGGGAGGAGGGGGCAAGAATGGCAAATATAACTTTATTCCAGTTGTGTTCCTCTTTACATGTTTGTGCTTTGCTGAGGAATGAAGTTTAGAGTTGCTGTTAATTCTTGGTGTCAGGCAGAGGCAGGTGCTGGTCCTTTTGGGAACAGAATGTCTGTTTAAAACTGCTGATGTTCTATCACCTCTGTGCTGGCATCCTCTGACAAAGGAGGAGGTGCTCAGTTGGTGCCTNGTGATGGTTGTGGTACCTTTGTCGGGCTGGGGGTGGGCAAAGCAAAAGGGAAAGGTAGTTTGGAGGTGGAACATTAAATTGTTTGGTTCAGAATTGTTAGAAACAACTTTATTTGTAGGAAAATCCACAAATGAATTTAAAACATTAAGGTTGTAGCACAAGGCATTCAGGGTTCTGAAAAATTGTCTTCATCTGTTAACATCCTGAGCAATCAACAGGAGAAGGTTAATGGAAAGACATAATTGAACTGGGGAGAAATCCGAGTCTTGCCAATTTTAGTGCATCACTGGAATTGATGTCTCATCCAGGATCACTTCAAACATTTGCAAATGAGTTGAGCAAATGTCCTCAGGCCACATCACTAGTTTAAACCAAATTGTTAAATCCAGAGTTTATCTAAGCAGTCCTTTTTGGGCTGTATATATAAATAGGGTGGGTTGCATTTAGAATACTAAGAAGGTAATAACTTGGAAATTTCATCAGGAGTAATTCATCTTGTAACCTCTGTCTTTGCAGGTGCTTAGGAGTGGTGTCTCCTAGAGCCCTTTCTGATTTAATTCTGAATGTCATTAACTGGTGGTATTTTCAATAACATCTTCAGAAATCACTTCCATACGTAATTAAATGCTTGACCAGAAATTTTCTCTGACTTAATGTGTTCTCCCATTTCTGTTCTCATTCCTTAATCCTGCTTTACTTTTAGCTTACGTCTTTCAGATGTTTTAGATTGTCATCTGTCCTCATGTGTTTGCTTCCCAGCTAAGACATACAAATGTAAACTTTTGATGAGACTGGATTTTCCTGTTTCTTCCCCTTCTTTATTTGGGATTGTATTTGCACAAATGCTCAGGGTTTAATTTTTAAAAAACGTGTGTATATATATTAAATGTGGGGTAACATTCTTACATGGACCTTGTTACATTTCTGTTACTCATTTAAAAGTTGTTGCTTTTATTGTGTTTTAATGTGTGTATTGCTGCCATCTGTGTTTCTCTTTTGCCAAGAATACAGGTATTAGCTACTTTTTAGATGCATCAAGGCTCATTTTTACAAATTAAAGGAATGCAGCTTAAAATCTGGTGATTTGAGATCATACCACCACTAGTGTGCTTTAGTTTCAATTACAAGATATTTTGATAATTTCTAATTTGGCAAACCATTTATTTTGCTTTATCTTGTCCAATTTCCCTTTGTTTTCTTGCTGCACCATTAACAATTAATGCCTTCCTAATGCCCTGAGCAGAGGGTTGCTTTTTAATTGCCCCCACTAGTTTCAGTGAGGCCGTGGGGTTAAATGTGGCAGAGTATGGCTTCTGATCCAGTAATTCTATTACTGAGTCCATTTGTATGCACAACAGTTTTGTTTGGAAATAAAGTTTGATTTCTTGCACTTCAGTCCAGTTTGAAGACCATTTGAAAGCTGCTGCATGTGTTCCTGGTTTTTCACGGTTCATTTTTAAGATATGATAAATACTAGCAAGAACTTTCTGCAGAGTTAAATCTTTTATCACTTCTTTTTTGTTTCATCCTCATTTGATCTTTTCATTTGTTGAATTGTTATTTGCTGTGCTTGTTAGGCTGCTCTGACATGCATCTGCTAAGCTGTAAATGATACATTTATCCAGTAAATTTCACCAGCTTTCTGAGCTTTCCTTCCTGTCTTGGTCCTGGTTGCTGCTTGTTCCTTCCCCTCTTCTTCCCATGAGCTTTGGGTGTGATGAGTCTCCCCAAAGTTTCTGTATCTCAGCAAGGAAACCAAGGATTCTGCCAGGACAAAATGGTACATAATTATGCAGGTGATGTTCTTGTAATTAGGACTTTGTTTCCATAGTTATTTGTGAAAAGCTCAGTACAGGACTGTTGACATCTGACTTAGAAAAAGAACATGTTGCTTGCAAGTAGGAGGCTTTAAATGAAGCTCTGGTTTTTCAAGTTACAATGAAAAGAACTTGGAATTTCTTTGGAGTTTGTTCACTAAATGAACTGCTCCACTTAACAGTGGGAAAAGGTTTTTATTGCACTGCAGAATTGCTGGGTTCAGAAGGTTATCTGCTGTTTTTCATGAACTTTACATCCTTGTGTGTGCCACAAAGCTGCTGCCGATCAAATCTGGGCTTCAGCTTCCCCAAACCAGGGTTTCTGTGTGGCAGAGCCTCCCACCACAGCAGCTTCAGGGGAGCATTTGCATGTATGATGAGATTTGTTAATTAAGTTCCCTCAGTGAGGCACAAATCCCAGAGTTGTGCTCCGGTGTTTGGGAGCATGGGAGGCAATCTCTGGCAGACTGGCAAAGGGAGGAACTGCTGTGGAGGAGGGTTATTGTTAGAACTCTAAATGTGATTCACTTAACCAGTGTTTAAAACTACAACATAGCACTCAGAAAATATTTTCTGGGTAGTCACCCCAGCCCTTACTGACAACGACTGCCTTCAGGGGGTGTGGAAATGATCACTGTGTGAAAGTGGCTTTGATTTTTGCTTTTTTAAAAAATGAAGTTTCTAAAGAAACCAAGTGGTTGCACGTGACTCTTTTCTAATTGACTTGTTTTCCTGGGAGCTCCCTGTGGTGTGCAGTTAAGCCCTGTGCTTTGTGCTGTTGGGACTGGAATGTCAACATTCATGAATAAGAGCCTCAGATGAGGAGAGATTTAAATAGTCCCTGGAATGGGCTCTAGGCTTACAGACACCTTGTTTTGTAGCTGTTCTCCTTTTTGGTTAATACTCTTAGGAAGGGTCCTTTGCTTCCCAGTAGAGCTCTTTTCCCTCCCACCCTCTTTGCCTTTGCAATTTGCTTTTGCTACTGTTGGGAAGTGTGTAAATGGTGTGAAAGTTTTCTTTCTAAACAGCAGTGGTTGAACTACAGTTATTCTGCTTTTCCCACACAGTTTTATGGCTGTGGCCATAGATCTTAAGCACCAGTTGTGCTGTAATTTCAAGAATTTGCTTGCTGTATTCTTAAGGGGTTTTTTATATTAGAATGAGAGTTTGTGCTGCGTTTTGCCCTCTTGCTTGTGTCTTATATTTTTACTTAAATTCAAACTTGTCCATTTTTCAGGTTAGAGCCTTTTGGCTGTTATGATCACAGTACCCAGTGGAGTGATGTCCTCATTCTGAGGTTTTTAAGGAATTACTGAAATACAAGACACAGTTGCTCCACTGAGTTCTTAAATGGAAGGGTTTATTGACATCTGTTGACAGTGCATCCAGTACTTTGTGTAACATCAGCACTTAGTTTGCTGCTCATGTGCCAGGCATTTTTTTTTTCAGGAGTGACATTCTGTTTGAAATAAGCCAAGAAGTGCAGAGCCAGAATGGCAGAGCTTATATGTGCATTTTTATCATGCACTCTGTTAAGTGTGAGCTGGGTCCTCAGGTGCACTTTCAGGTCAGGCCCAGCTGTGTTACACCTGCTCAATAATTGGCTTTGCACACCACAGCTTTCCTTGTCTGGCTGCTGCTCCTCTGTATCCTGGTAGTATGTGTTGGGTGCTTCCCACACAGTGCTGTGCTGGGTGTCTGCTGGGGCTGCACAGGTGCTTCTCTGGGCACTGGGGGAGTGAGGGGACACAGCCAGGCCCCCAGCAGAGCCTGTCCAGCTCTGGGGGGTGTCACTGCAGGGGCGGGCTGGTACTGTGGCCCCGTGGGCAGCCATAAAGTGAATGGCTGAGATCAGTTGTTTGGACCTTTTGCAGGGTTATCTTTTAATTGAGCCTGTTTTGGTGGCTGAGCACAACTGCAGGAGTGATGGACCGTGATACAGGGGTGGTAAGTGGGGAGAGGTTTCTCAGGCTGTTGTTTCACATACTTTTAAAGCAGCCATACATCACGTTGCTCTTAAAACAACTGATGCTGTTGTTCCCTCATACAGGACTGCTGCTTTATTTGCTGATGAAATCCCCCATATCACCAGTTGTGGCCCTGCTGCTGTGTGTCTGTCAGCAGTCAGTGTGCACTGGTGCCTGCTCACACTGGGAGGGGGGACACTGCAAATGTTGCTGCCACTCTGTAAAAACCAGAAAAGGTTTGGTTCCTGTTGGAGAAGTGTATACACCTTGCTACCTCAGAGGCAGGAGATGAGTCAGTGCCTTTGTTCTGTTTTGACACTGTGAACTGTTTTTGCTTTATTATCTGTTGTGAGAGGAAGGAAGGGAGCTTTCCTGTAGTGAAGAAACTAGGCAAAGATTGCTATTGCATGAGATGCTTCACCTTTCCTGGGCTTTATTTGGGAAGAATAACAGCTTGGAGTCCTTTTCCAGAGTTTTAGGGTTATAGTAGGGTTTAGTAGGATGATATTTAGCCCTAATGCCTTCATTCGATAAACTCTCTGCTGTTTTTGATGTTGTTCCACATCTTTCTGTTTCTTGCATTTTCACCTTGTTTTGCACTCATGGCTGTGGTCAACCTTGTAGTGTCAAACTTGCCACAATGAAGGTATTTGTGTCACAGCTCTGATACTCATCTAATCTCTGCTCTCTTGCCTTGGGTGCTCAGTCAGTGTCTCTGCCTCCCCCTGAGTTCATGGAAGAACAGCTCTGCCCAGTCTGGCAACAGCCAGAACAGGGCACCTTGGCAAGAGGATAAGGGCTGAGTGAAAATACCAAGGTGAAGAGGCTCAGCTTCCAGGTGTTTGCAGCTCAGTGTATTTCCTGAACCAGATGTGGCCTCTGTGTTAATGAATGTCAGTTTTGCTTATTTTTCATGAGTTTGTCCAGTTTCCGTCTGAACTGAAGCAAACCCAAACCACCTATGGCAGGTGATCTGCCACTGCATGGCTTTGGAACTACAGCCAGGGTAGTTTTGTCCAGAGAGGATGTTTAAATTGTTCCTCATACACCCTGCAACCTGTTCTGCCAGGTATGAAATCAGTTGTGTATTTGAAGAGCCAGGCTGGATTATCTGTGTGTCTCTCTTTCTCTGCCTGGAAAGCAACTTTTATTTTCCCCCAAGAGATTTGGTATAGAACAGTAGAGAAGCTGTTGCAACTGTCTGGATTATTTCCATTTTTTAGAGCCTCGTTTCATAAGACACTGAGATACGGTACAATTCCTTGATGCATCCATGTGTCTTTATATTTGACATGTAGAGGCTTTTTATTTTTTGTATTCTTACTTTTTTCAGAAGCCTCCAGGGACTGCAGCTCATTCTCAGGGTGTTTGTTTCCTGTGTCATTTGGTCGTTTGTCTTATTCCTCTGGGTCTCTGGCCAGGTTTGCACCTCAGGTGTTAAGATGCTTTTTTTCCTTGAAGCCAGGAAGAGAGAAATAAGAAAGGATTGATGTTGGAGATACTTTCAGAGCCAAGAATTCCTGTTAGCAAGTGTTTTTTAGGTTCTAGAACTTGACTGTAGACATTGTATGTGTATATAGGAAAGGCATTATCCTGACAACCAGATGATTGATATTACAGTTGTTTGCCTTCTTCCCATGAGATTCTTCACATGGTAAATTAGCTGATTAAAAACTTGCCATTTCTTGTGCTGTAGCAAAAGTGCTGTAGCAGTGCAGTGTTTATCTTTTGTAGATCTGGAAAGTTCACCCCAGCCATTAATCTAACCAGTGTTGGGAGCTGTCTTGAAGGTCTGGGGTTGTGTGTGGGTGTTGTTTTGCTGTTGTGTGGTTTGGAGTTTTTTTAGCCCAACACCTCACGCCTTCTCAAACACTGAAAATGTGCTTTGAGATTCTTTGCTTGGGGATATATCTAACCTTTTGGCTTGAGGCTTGGTACTTGGTAGCTGCCTAGGGAGAACCATTTCTTGGAAAAGGGAGTAGGATAACATTTAAGCTCTGGCTAGTGGAGTTCTTCATTCTGACTTACCTACACCCATCCTGTGATCCTTCTTTTCTCCCTGCTGCTCCTGGGGGAGATTTCTGCTGGCAATCACTAGAACTTAGTAGTGTTGGAGCTTCCTTCTCCTTGATGACCCTCCCCATCAGTGCTCAGGAGCAGAGCTGCAGTGCAGTGCCACTCTGCTAGAGATTGCTGTTGAAAGTCACCTGGTTTTTGAGTGTGAAGTACACATGTGCAGTGTGGCTGTTGTGTGAAAATGGGTCCTTATTTGGTAATTTCTCTTGGGTAAGTACCTGTTTTCTTTGTTTTCCTGCATAGTATTTGTTTTAGAATTGTTTGCCTGTTCTCTCTGATCTTGCACTTTTTGATAAGAATTTTTACATAAGGCTCTTTCTTCAGTCTTTGTACCTTTTTCCCTCTGCCCCAGATAATTTCACTGGGGCTTAACACTGCAAGATTAGTTCACAGGGACACCAGGAAAGGGAAACCTACCTGATTCTTTTTAAGTTCTATTATTATTTATACAACCACTTGTGTTTTTTGTCTTTTCAGGCAGAGGCCGAGGAGAAAGCGGTTTCTACCAAAGAAGTTTTGATGAAGTGGAGGGTGGATTTGGGCGAGGAGGGGGCAGGGAAATGCACAGATCACAGAGTTGGGAGGAAAGGTAACAGAACTCTAGCCCTTAAAGTTTTTTACACACATCTGTTCAGCATCCATTTGTGCCTTTTGACTTCATGAAAACACTTTAGGAAAGGTGATTAGTGGTATCTGTGAGTGGAGTGTCTGAATTTCTAAGATGGAGTCAATACAGAAATGTTTCTAGAGGCTCAGGAGCAAGTAAAAGAGCATTTTTTGTCAAGACTTTCTACTGAGTTCCTGGGAAGAAGGAACTGCTTTAAGAGAAGTAAATTATGACAGTTGCAGTGGAAATGATGGGCGAAACTATGGATTGCTGAAGGATTCACTTCTGTTTTAGTCTTGATGTTGCTGACAGTACTTAGGGGCACATTTCAGAACATTCCCAGTTGTCAAAGGCTGTGTGTGTATCAGTGTTCCTGAAAATTTCACTTGTCACTTGGGCCTCTAAAGATATTGTCCATCAAACTCTGATGTTAAAGAAGTCCCCTCCAAAAATAGT
>VYZS01039428.1:0-17886 GCA_013400695.1 Neodrepanis coruscans | reverse complement strand
TCTCAGAGGTCTTTTTCAACCTGGTTAATTCTGAGTGATACTCCGTAGCTATGCCACTCAGTTTAATGGAGGTTGGCCCAGTGCCTTTTCCACCCACCTCATCCCTTCTGTTTGTGAAAAATTACCTTAACTAAACAAGTTGAGTTGAATTTGGATTCTCATGCTTAGCTTTGAACAGCCAGACTTCAGTCAGTTTAAGGAAGACCTTTTATAATGCTTTCCTGTATCTCTGGTGATATAATTTTCTTTGTAATCTTTTCAGCCCCATAGTGATTTAAAAACTGAAAAAATGTCATAACTATCATTACACATCAAATAATAGGCCAAGTGTCCTCCACAAAGCAGTGCAAATATTTCTGTTTATGCGTCAATGTAATGGTTTGGGTTAAAACCACAGAGNTGTCTGTCTGTCTGTCAGAGGGAATCCCGAATGGTCATAATTGGGCAATTACCCCCATTTATTCCCCCATATATCTACCCTTTAATAAATTGCTGCCTTCCCTATCCGTCTCTTGTCCATTGATAAAACCTAATATCGTCCAAAACCAGGACAGTCAAATACTTAACTACTTTTTAGGAATTGTTACAGCCTGTGAAATAATGGCTGGATATTTTTAAATATTTTATTTGCTTGATAGTTTAGGAAGTAATTTTTATGTAAATTGACTGTATGGATTTATTTTATTGTCAATATAGAGTATAAAATACATTACAATAAAATTGGTCTAAATTATTTTCGGCATAAAAATAGGAAGGGGACTTTAATTTTCAGAAGGGACCATTATAGTCTCAACTGGATTCTGTCAGTATACTAGTGGTTGTTGAAGTTATAGGACCAGATGAAACTCCCCATAAGGCAAGGCTACAAGTACTTTGACTCATTTTTTATTTTCATTTTCCAGGTGGGTGAACCACAAGGTTTTTATGAAATAGGAAAGTCTTAAACAGCTAATTAGACCAAAACTTTCCAAAGAAACCTGTCATTCAGCTAAACCATTCGGGAAAGATTGGCTTACCTAGGTTCCAAGTGCTGTAGGTTTTGTGTTTCACACTTGTGGGAGCTCCCTTGCAGATACACATGTGAATATCCAGCTTCATGGCACTTCAGAAATGACAGCCAAACCCAGATATGCCTAGGATCATCTTTCTTTCCTGCAAAGTTTTGCTGTAAGCTGTCACCTGAAATGGTAGATAGCAGTGGTCCAGAATGCTGGATGAAGAAGCACTCACAGTAATTTCATTAGTGTGCAGCCTGGGCTGTAGGGAACTTGTCGATGTCCAAAAGCCTACCTGGGAATGTATTGCCCCAGATATGCTCAATGCACAATTTGAAGTTTCAGTCCTGCAAACTTTTCTGGTGTGTGCTTAATTTTAAACATACAAGTAAATCCTATTGATGTGAAAATGTAGAGCATCCATTTAGAAATTCTAAAAATTATATCTATCTTTTTCAGTTTGCTTTTAAGTTTGTATGTCTCTATTATTGAGCAAATTGTAAAACCCAGTTGATGTTGAGTCATTTTTTCTGGCATTTACTCTTATTTTGTGGGTTGGAGCACTATGACTAGAGGATGGAAAGTTGAACATCTCTGTAATAAAGACTCACATTGGATGATTTATGAGCAATGTGTGGGGTAAGATTTTAGAGAAATATAAATTATACCTGTTCATCATGTTGACTTCTTTTAATGTTTCCCACATGTTACTATGACAACATTCATGAGATATATATTTTAATTTTTGTTTTACAGAGGAAGTGTGTCAGGTCTGCACATTTCTCTTGATTTTATGGCTGAGTGCTGGGTCTAATGTATGTTGTAAATCTTCTTGGAAAAATATATAAGAGGGTTTTCATCACGATGGCTCTCCTGGCAGTTCTGAAGCTTTTAGCAAGCATAATTTAAATTAAAAAAAGAACATTTCCACCCCTTGTGTTGTGGAGACTTCTAAAGTGGGGGCTGAAAATGCTGTACAGAAAAGCAGGAGCTTCGTGCTAACAATTGCTGAATGTGTAACACAGTTAAACACATTGTTAAAACCCTAAGTTTAATAAAACTGGGAAACGTGTCTTGTGGCCAATATTTAATTTCCTGTTTTCCTTATAATGAGTATGGGATATTTTTTAAACTTTTTTTTCCTTGTGGTGAAAGTGGGTTAAAAGTTCTTTATAGTTCTCTAAACACATTTTCTGTAGGATGTAGAGGGTTTTCATGACAGTGAGATTTTTCCTTAAAAACAGATATAAAAACTGGATGGAAATTTCTTAATTATGTTAGATAGACTCAGTTTCTGTAACATAAGCTTTTGTTCTACATGGCAATTAGTTTGCATATGCATCTGAAACCAATGCTGAGAAAAGTGACAGCAAGTTGTACTGATAAGTGGTTAAATGGAATTATTCAGCAGGCCAAAACCCATTAATCACCAGGAACAATCTCCCTGTGATACTTCACTGTGTAGTTAAACAAGACTCCACTTATTTATTTACTTTTCAGTGTAAATTCTTTTAGTCAGAGTGGGAACATTAAATCCAGAGATTCCCCCCAAAACCAAAATCTCCTCCAAATCATAAAGTTAGAACTAAAATGTAATAATCCATAAAGAATGAAAAGTTTTAGTAATTTCCTGTAATTTCCCACTAAATTAAATTTTTGCCTTACAGTACTGCTATTAAAAAAATCATTCCCAACTCACGTATACTAAATGGAGCTCCATATATGAAGGCTCCATTCTCACTTTTCCTGTTCTAACACATCTATATTTATAAAAGTAGGGAGAAACTCCACATCCCATTTGTTGTCTTCTTCCAGCCTACTTCTTTATATCACTCTCATCTTGTCCTTGTAGCTGCTGTAGCTTTTGTACTTGGACAGCTAATAATTCAGTGAAACTGTTGTTTAGGACAAATGGCTACACCTTTTTATTTGTATTCATATATCCTACTGACTATACTGGTATAATGGTATACAGGTCTAAGTATTTTGTTTGTGTTCATTGCCTGCAGCCCATGCTGCGCTATACCTCTGGGCATACCATTGCAGCTGGGTTCTGTTCTTCTATAACTTTATTACTTCTTGTAAAGTTATGGCATTTTTGAAAAGTGTGTCTCTAGGGAAATTTGTATCCTAGAAGCTCCTGACAAATGTAATTAGCAAATGGTTTTCTGAATTCCCCCCGGACAGTCCTCAACTGACCTTCCACCAGTGGGAAGTGCCACAGCTTGAAGATTAGCTGATGCTTCATCACTGTGCCAGAAACAGCTCTGAGATCCACCTGGGAGGCATGAGTAACCTCCCACATGCTACCCACCGCTGCTTTGAGAACAGCTGCTATTGACAGGAATAACAAATTTGGAGTGCAGCTAACTCACTGCCCAGCTGTGGAAGAGTTTTTATAAAAGACTGTCCCTTTATTGTGATTCCTGAAAGTGCAGGCGTGCTTCTAAGCTTTCACTTCAGGCTCTGTGACCTGCCTAGGACCTGCTGTTTGACATGGACTCTCAGGAAAGTCCCTTCTTGGAGCTCACCAGAGTGTGAGCAGAGATCTGTGACTTTGTTTCTTCACTCTACTAGCTGCTAGGACATCCTTTCTTTGTCCTCTGCAACAAAAACTTGACAGTATAAATCATTCTATGACCTTCCTTTCGGTTTATGCCTGGCCCATTTGAATTGTTGCAGATATTTTAAATTCACCCTGCACTCTGAGATTTTTTTTCCTCATTTGGAAAGTTATACAAGCTTCTTTTTACAGTTTTGCTTCATTTGGTAACACCAGACAAACTGACAAGACAGGAGAGGGAAAAAAGCTTTGTTCAGAGTTTCACAATTATTTAATAAGAATATAGACACCAATTCTCCATGTGTTTTTCAGTCTAGTCATACCAAGCTCACATAAAGGGTTGGAATACCTACAACCCCTTTATTTAGCAAACCTAGAGCCAAACTGCAACTGTATGCCAAAGCACAAAGGGCAGATTTAAGTGGGGGAATTTGAGTCAATACTGCTAATCTTGCTTGTAGAGAATACTTATAAACATAGCTGTAAAGGCAATGAAATTTTCCTAGGGCTGTTTCACCACTGGTGTTGTGGGAAAACACTGGTGGTAAGTTTACATGTATCTTGCTGGAGTTGCTGCAAAAACCAACTGCATTTAATTGTGTTAAATTATGTAAGAATCAAAAAAGTGAAATGAATGAACATACCAATGTGTATTTTCTCTGAGGAATATGCTGGAAACTATAAAGGACTATAGTATAACATATATTTCTGTTTTTTTCTAAGGGATTGTGACAACGTGTTAATATTGCTGTTTCTCAGATGGCCTTGGTGCATATCACACAGCTTAAATTTGGTAGAGAAATAGAAAAGGGGAGAAGTAAACTTCAGTCAGTTTGTCATATTATCCATGGTGGAAAGAGAATTTCTAAAGCATGTAAAGGATTTTGGTACAACAATTCATTGGATATCTGCAATAATAATACCCTGTCCCCCATTTATCACAGAAGTAAAAGGAAAGACCTAGACTTTCATATTCCTTTACATCAACGTGGTAGGGAAACAAAGGCACAGTTTTAGCAAAGATAATTGTCTTCATGAGGTGCCAGGTATTAGTGTAGAGTGTACTGACAGCTATCTTAATAGCTTCTTTAGCTGTTATACTTAACACTATAGCTGTATCAGGCTAAATGTGTGTTGCCCTTTCCTAATCCTGCAGCCCTGTGTGTCACTGGTATTTGGAAGGCAGCTGGATAAGCTAGGCACAAAACCCTAAGGCACAATATGAGAATTCTTGTTCAGAACATGCTGAAGCTCAAAGAAACAGTGTTTCTGACACTGGAACTTAGACAAAATGTGGAAAAATGAGAAGGACTTAGTCCAGAGCAGAGAGCAAATTTAGGCGTTGTTCAGATATACAAAGTGATACAAAATAAAAGGTGATGCCTAAGCAGAGAGCGCCTCGCCTTTGTAGGCAGTGTAAAGGTACCTCAGAGAGACTTAAGAAAAATGGGAAATGATGAATTGACTGCAGTGAAATTCTGTCCCAACCCCATTGCTGCTGGATTGTGACCAGGTTTACAACTGTAAACAAAAAATGGCACAAAAGTCTGAAGGTTGAGTTTCTGACAATTAACATCCAACCAAAGTGCCATGTAAGATGCAAAACATACTTACCTTTTTTTTAAAATAACTTTCAGATTAAGAACATTGTAAAGGTGCATAGGAAATTTATGTGGCTATGAAGGATGTGTTTGACAGTAACAGCTTTAGACTTATGCTATAATTTTTCAACTCCATGAGTGAAGCAAATTGATTTGTAATGTGATAGACACCAGAACCATCAACACATTTACACCATGTGACTTTTCCCCAGCTGATAATGCTATAGTTTATGGTGGGTTTTGGCTGAATTCAAAGCAGAAAAGAAGACAAAGGCTGGAAAGAAAAGAGAAAAGAGTTCAAGATAGTAAAAACACATCTGTATCCAAGTTTGGATGTTTAGCAGAAGAATGGGGAGGATAGAAAGGGGCACATTTATCTTGATAGTAAATTTGGGAGATGTGTTCCAGGGGCCTAGGTAAGACTTCTGGTTGAAGGTACCTTAGAATTAAGATTTGTGTAGGAGTGGCCAAACACGCTCTCATCTTTTTTTTTTCTGCTAATATTTGTTGGCATAACTAACATCTCCCTGAATTGTATTTGTCCCCCTTTCACAGCAGGATTGTCCAGTGACAATTAAGTGCCTACATTGCTGTCATAGCTGGGAAAATTAATTGTCTGAAATCTCAGTAGACTCGGTTGGTGGAGAGTTATCTTAACTGACCAACAGACATGAGACAGGTTGTCTGTCTGTCCCCTGGATTATGAATTCGGTGTCCAAATGAAACAGTCATTAGTAAGTCCGATGAATTTCCTGAACTTGGAGGTCTAAATAATGGCGTTGGACATAAATGAATGACTCACTGTTTTAAAATGCTGGGTTGTGCCTGATACTGATATGGTGACCTAGTAGTGTACATCCCAGAGGAGAAAGACTTGTCTTCTATTCTTTGTTCAATCTTCAGATATTTAAATATTCAGGTATCATCTAAATGCAAATGAGCATCTTAAATATTAACAGTCTCGCTTGAGTCATATTCGACTTAACTGCTGTCAAGACCATGATATTCGTGCCAAAGAGATCTTCATTCTGGTCTCTGCTCCTCAGACTATTTTGCACACTTAGCATTAAAAGCAAGATAGAAGCTACTAAATATTCAAGTGGAGACCAGTGACAAGTGTTGTTCCCCATGGGTTGATACTGGGACTGGCACTGCTCAACATCTTTGTTGGTGGCATGGACAGTGGGATTGAGTGCACCAAGTGTGTGGTGTGGTCAACATGCTGGAGCAAAAGGATGCCATCCAGAGGAACCTGGACAGGCATGAGAGATGGGCCTCTGTGAACCTCATGAGGTTCAATAAGGCCAAATGCAAGGTCTTGCTCCTGGGTTAGGGCAGTCCCAAGTACAAATGCAGGCTGGATGGAGAATGGATTGAGAGCAGACTTGAGGATAAGAAATTTGAGATGTTGGTGGATTAGAAGAACAATATGACCCAGCTGCACTTGCAGCCCAGGAAGTCAGCTGTGTCCTGGGCTGCATCAAAAGCAGCATGGCCAGCAAGGCAATGGAGGAGATTCTCTCCCTCTACTCTGCTCTCGTGATATTCCACCTGTGATGCCTTCATGGTACTGCATCCAGTACAGGGAGGATATAGACCTGTTAGGATGAGTTCAGAGGAGGGCCATGAAGTTGGTTAGAGGGATGGAGCACCTCTCCTATGAGGACAGGTGGAGAAAGGTGTGGCTGTTCAGCCTGAAGAAGAGAAGGCTTCAGGGAGACTTTAGAGCACCTTCCAATACCTAAAGAGATCTGCAAGATAGATGGAGAGGGATTTTCTTCAAGGGCATGTAGTATTAACACAAAGGGGAATGGTTTTAAACTGAGAATAGGTTTAGATTAGATATTAGAATTTTTTTACTATGAGGGTAGTGAGTCACTGGAACAAGTTGCCCAGAGAAGTTGTGGATACCCCATCCCTGGAAGTGTTCAAGGTCAGGTTGGATGCGACTTTGAGCAATCTGGTCTAGTGGAAGATATCCCTGGCCATGTCAGGGACTTTGGAGGTAGATATCTGTAAGGTTACTCCCAACCCAAATCATTCTATGACAAATAAAATTTCTAAATTAAGTATTCTGAGAAACCTTCCTGTCAATTTTATCTCAGTATCCTCGTTCCTGGGCTCACAGATTTGTGTTCACCTGCAAAAGAGATGGAAAGTGCTCTGTCTTTGCCATTTTCTTTATCATTTGGTAGATAGGGTTGTTCTACATATTTCTGTAGTGGTCAGAGATCTGAATATCTTGCAAACATCATTCCTTCTATAAGGGAAAGTGGGAGTAAGTCTTTCATGTGTGGACATTAATACCCATGCCCTTTTAAAAAAAGTGCTAAAAGACTCTGAGATTTGACTCTTAATGAGATATAAATTCATCCTATTGAACTACTGCATGATCAGGTCTATGCTTTTGTTGAGAAACTCCAGATGACAGGATGGACATTTTGCAATGTTTCTATTCAATTTGTTCAAGACTGCTCTGGTGATAATATTAAATATCTGTCATGTCTGATAATGTTGTTACTGCCAATAAGAAGGCATTAATTGGCAGTTTGTGAGATGTTTTTAGTTTAGTTCATTCTTATGTCATAATTCCTAAATTATACTGACACACCATGGTCACAGATAACTTAGAAACTCCCATGAAGATTTATTTCATATAGTTAAAACTTCGAGAACACAAGACATTTACTTTTCTGTCCTGTACACAACAGAAATTTTTTGTGTATTAAAATTGCCAAAAAAACCTGCAAATACATATTACTACAAGTCTTAAATCCTATTCAAAGATATCCTGTTGCATTTCCAAAACAGTGAAGCAGAAATGTGACTGTGAATGTCAACTACATCAGATATGACACAAATTATTGTCTAGGCAAGTGAGTTGGGCAGCTATGATATGTGAATTGATAGATCCTGCCTCAGGCAGAGGGTAAATGTTGACACACCTGGATAACCACATTTTATCAAGGAGTCAAACCTGCAGTTTCATGCTCAGTTAGAAAATGGCATTTCTCATCTCAAAACTATTTGATTCTTCTAAAGATTAGGGCCTCTGCTAGAGCTACATTACCTCTGAGATTTAGTATGCACTTCTTTATATACAGTATTCTTGAAAAAGACAGGGTGCTGAGAGTTCGAAGTTATTTTTTGACTTTTGTATTGACAGAAACAAACATAAGAAAGTAAGCAAGAAGATTGTTATTATCAAGTATAAACATTTCTGAAACCTAAAACCTCTAAATACCTCCATCTCTGTCTCTGGCAGCTATCAGTAGAGAAGATGTACTTGCATTTTGTCATACAGTTAAGATATAATTACTAACCAACAGTTTATACAGCCTTTGTCTCAATTTTCTGCAGATGAAAAGACATAAATTTGCTCTGTACAAGGTCAGGTGTAGTCTTCAAGAGGTATGTACTCAGGTGCAATGTCATGAAGTGCAGGCAATCTGCCCAGTAATACTTTATATCCTCGCACACAGCCAGAGCAGAAAAAGACCACAAGGGAACACATTTAGAGTCTTCCAGATGGTTCTGTACAGGCAGCTTGGACCCAACTTGATGTATTTGCTTTGGCTAAGTGTGGATATAGCACTCAACTGAACTAGAACACCAGTCAAAAGCCCAGAGCACTGGGGAGCACAGTATAGAAACAAATACGACTCTGTAAATACGACTCTGTGATTCTTAGTGTGTGCTTTTGTAACTACTGTAGTCTTGGTTCTTCCATGACTTCGATGTCATGGTTCCCTTTATGTATAACATAGAAACATAAACACAAATATGTATGAAAACATGTCAAACATATAAAGAAATATCTTCTTAATTCCTACTCCTGGTGAAGTATTAAGTACTTTCTGGCGTTGTTTCTGTGTATCAGATTGTTGTGGATTGGAGAATAGAAATTGTTCCTCCCCTTCCCCCATCCCCTGCCGGCCGGGGAGAGGGTGTTGGCGGAGGCGGGCGCGCCGCAGCGAGCGGCGTCCGATGAACTCTCGCTGGCCCGTGAAAATCCGGGGGAGAGGGCGTAAGCCTCGAGCTGGGCGCGGTAGCGCGCGCCTGTAGTCCCAGCTGCCAGGGAGGCTGAGCCCGGCGGATCGCTTGAGCCCAGAAGTTCTGGGCTGCAGGGCGCTGTGCCAAGCGGGCGCCATGAGGCGCCCAGTGTGGTGACGCAACCGATCCCGGAAAAGCCAGCGGGAGTCTCAGAGGGAGTTCTCTTTTCTTTGTGAAGAGCCGGGTGCCCTGAGATGGGTTCGCCCCGGGAGAGGGACCCGCACCTTGGAGGGCGGCGGATCCCTGCCTCCCTTCCGTCCCTCCCGGTGCCCGCCGGGCGGGTGGTGGAGCCATGCTTGTCCTATGGGGGCGGCGGTGGCTCTCACCACGTGCGTGCAGTGGCGGCTTGCCCGCGAAGGGGCCAGCAGCCGCATGGCGAGGCTGGCAGCTGCGCGGCGAGGCCGGTGACAGTGCGGTGGCAGCGACAGCCACGGCAGTAGTGGCAGCGGCCGCGGCAGCAGCAGTAGTGGCGGCCGCAGTGGCAGCGACCGCTGCGGTGGTGCGATGCTGCCATTACCGGATATACACTTCCAGCCCGCGCATCGTTTCCGGACGGCATGGCGTTCCCGTGAGCGACCGCGCGTGCAGGGGCTGTACCCGAGGCGGGGCCCGCAATGCTAATCGGCCAATCGCAGGAAGGGCCAGCCTCCTGGGGCCCATCTGCGCATGCACAGATTGGAGCCCCCTATAAAAAGCGAGAGCAGACGCCATTTTCTCTCTTTCAGTGTGGATCACCGTAGTGGCAGCATCGTCCCCTGTCCCCCGCATGCAGACGGGCTAGTGACACAGCGGCGACAGCACAGTGTGGTTTGTCCGAGGGGGTGAACTGCTTCTTTTTTTCTTTGGGATCACGTTTTCTCGTGATAATTTTTTTTCCCAGGGGGTGGATTCTTTCGGGATTGCATTTTCTCGTGATTTCCTGGGGGTGGACCACTTCCTTGGGGGGTCGTTTTTTCTTGTGGTATTTCTTCCCGGGCGGGAGGATTAGCGATCGTCCGTGGCCATAGCCTGGGTTTAGAGACCACATCTTGCCATCAGCACTGAAATCCCTTCCCGGGGCTGAATGGAGCGGGAGGGGGGGTTTGCAGTTTCTAACTGTATGAGTGTTTTTCTTCAGAAAGCTGAGCAGAGGCTCGTGCTGCTGTAGGTCCTCAGGTTGGCCACAGGCCTTCTCTAATTATCCTGGCGTCTCTTCCGGAGCCCAGGAGAGAGAGCAGCACTATTCCAGAGCTTTCCCATCCCAACACGGGCCCTGGGAAAGCTTAATTTGTCTGTTTTTTGCACTTTATTGTCGGTTTTCTGTGTGTGTGAAATAAACTGTTATTTGTGTGTTTTTCTTTTTGTGTGTGTGTGTGGCTTCTCTCGGACATCTCTTGTCAGGACCACTATTTTTAGTGGTAAAAACACGACACAGATTGAAGCTTGTGAAAATTTTTCTTTTTCTTTCTATCACATTTGTTTTATATTTCATCACATGGCTTTATTTATGTTTTACCAAAGGTGTCTAGAAACTTCTTCTCCAAGATGCTGTTGAGTTATAAGAAATAATTAAGACTTTTCAACTTCAGAAATAAGCTATTGATACAGTGTTCCTGAAATTCAAGATTGCCTGTGTTATAGTAGATGGAGAAATAGGATCCCACATCTGGGCTGTTGCATGAATGTGGTTCTACATCCGTGAGATAGCTAATTGGCCCTGACATTGGAGATGCACTATGGAGACCCACTGACTGACACATAGATAGGGACACTGCTCTTCACTGTCAGCTGAGAGCATTTTCTAAGTAGAAAATTGTTATTTCAGTTTCTCTGAGTTTGCAATGAATAGGAGTAGTTAACATCTACCAGAAAATTGGTCAAATTCTCTGATCATGCTTGTCCAGAACAGGATTTGAGCAGTATTCTTTCATGGTGTCCATTTCTTTATCCTTTGTATCTAACACCAAGTGAAGAAGAGCCATTAGAAATGAAGTGTAGCCTGGAAAGCAGATTTCACTACAATGAGGCAGGATTAAAGAAGCTGGTGCTGATATTTACCCAGAGATAGGAAAGTTTCGATTATGAGTCTGTAGCTGCATGATTGAACATGCCTTTTACCAATCCAGAGTGACGTCAGCTCTGGTGGGATTTTGCTGGTCCTAGAGGGAAAGTGCTAGCTCTCAAGAAATACTTTCCCACAAAATATTTCCTCAGTTAAACAATGGCCTAACAAATAGATTTCAAAGTTATTTTCCCTTTCTATGTTATGTGATATGACATTTTTTAATGAAAATGAAATCAATGAGCCAAATGTCCAAGACTTGGGAACAACCTATCCCCAAGAATCAGCTCAGAGCAAATACCATTAAGAAGTTACTGGAGGGAGCACTTCATAAAAGTGTACTCAGTGTAACTGGTAAGCTTTTTCATACTGCTTCTCATTGCCACTCTATAATCCTTAGAATGGTTTCAATTACACATGAGTCAAGACTTGTATATGGGAGAATGAATCTGGCTTCAGACTCTTGGACTTAACAAGGATATAGGACTGGGCCCAGACACTCCTGCCAAGGAGACATTAGAGTCTAATAGCTGTTGCTGTTTCTGCTGCTGTTGGGTGGATGATGGAAATGATGGTAGTGTCTCTTGAGTATCACCTCCCTCTACTTGCAAAAACAGCCAACATCCTACATAGCCCATCTTTCACTGGGTGGCGGTAGCAAGCCTGGGTTAGTGGGCCTATTCTCATCCTTGTCTGGCCAAACATAAAGGTTGCCGGGTCTAGGTATATGTAGAATGAGCGTTCATGAGAAAGCTAGTGGGAAATCAAAACTCTGAACTTAAAGACAATTAGCAGTCTACTTACACTCCAAGAGGACACTTGGAAAAAGCGTCTTGCATGAGAATAGTTTAAAATACACATGCATTGATAATGTCTAATCCATCTAGTTAGTGCAATATGGAGTGTCCATTTGTGCTGTACCATATAGAAAAATATGCGGTGTACAAACCTGTAAGAACAAATGGAGTCACAGTCACACACTGAGATTAATATATCTTCTTGCAGAAAAATGTTATGATACCATTACTGCCCATAGGTGGTTGGGTCAGGCTTTCAGATGACTGAACTTCCATCACTTCTGGGTGGGGTTTGACAGCAGTTTGAGGAAAGAGATCTGCTTGCTGTTCTCCATCATGCACAATATCAAATGTCCTTCATGACCACTGAAAGCAACAGTTCCTCTGCTATGATTTTGGACTGACTCTGAAACCACTGGCAATTCCTTCAGAACAGTTTTTATTGTATGTTCCCAGAAGAAGAAAATTATTTGAATATTTAGAACCAGGAGTTCTGGAAAATGTTGCAGTCCAATATAATGGCTTTGTCAAATTTACTTACATATGCTCTCTTAGACTACATAGTGTTTAAAAATATCCTGTCACCTATAAAGTCTTGAAAAACAAGACTCTTTAAGAACTAAAAGCCAATATGGCCAATGCATTCATTCACTATGAGGCTTTGCTACCATAATCCATTATTATCAGGTAGAGAAGTGGAAAGCCATCATGACATTTAATGGCTCATAAAGACATGATATCTGGAAACTGCTGCAACTTCTTACAAGCCAAGTAGAACAAAACATTAATTAGAGAGTCATAAAGTGCAAATGATAAATGGTTATGCAAGAAAGACAATCAGATATGTCACTTCTATCCCTCACATTTCTATTCTTCTAGCAAAAAGAACCCCAAACCAACAATTACTGCAAATAGCAAAATTGCTGTTAGGACTGTTACTCCTGAACAGATCTAAAAATAATGAAATCCTAGGAAGAGGGATGAGAAGCGAGCAGAATCTACTACCTTTATTTTCCTTTGTTGATTGATAACAGCAGCAAAAGTGATCCATGTATATTTGTGCAAGAACTATTGACAATAGGGGGAAAAGGAGCACTGCAGAAAAATTAATCTTGGCTTTAGGAAGGGTTGGACATGTGCTAAAATGGAAGGCAAGCAGTGCTGGTAGTAAGTTGTGCCTTCTCTGTCTTCTACAGTAAATATATTGCTTGTGCCCACAAGGAACTGTCTCTCACTGTCTGTTCGACTAACCCATGGCACATAAAGCAACATCCACGAAGATCAAATGTATTTGGCAAGCCAGCAGTCAACTTGTGCATGGTAAAAGAAGGGTCAGGCCTGGAAAATTTAGCAGAACCCAAGCCTAATGATCCAGCTCTCTTCTAGATCCATTAACAACTCATGTATCACTTTGCTAGAAGTTACACTGGCCTTGTACTCCCTCATGCTCTACCAGGTGATGATGTCAAGCTCATGGGAAAAAAAATGGAAAAGTTAGAGTTACAGTACAATTTCTCTGCTGAAAGGTCTGAGCTCTGCCCACCCTCGGAAACAGTCTTTTGTTTTTTTCACACAGTAAAGTATATGTAAACCTACTAGATACTCTTGTACACTGAAGATACATCTACCTTACTCTTGGTATGAAAAAGATGTTAATTGCATTGAAAGGGGATACTTGAAAGCTGCAAAAATTGTATGGGGATAAGGGGTCAAAAGAATTTACTGTGATTCATAGGAAGAGTCCTTGCTTCACATTTTACCAGACAGAGGATGCAAGGGAAGCTAGTCTTCTTGGTGTAATCAGCAACAAAGTGGGGAAGGGTTAGGACTGGATGCTGAGACACCCTACTCCTGCTTCCTTCTCTTTTTCCTTTCCAAGTCTTCTTCTTTCAGGAGGACTCTGAGGGAAACTAATGGGGGAAGAAGAGTTAAGGCATACTGAGGAAAGATTCACTGGTGTTCACTCATTCCAGCCACTGCTCCCAAAGGGTAGTCTTTCCTGAGGTTTGTTTCCTCTCTTCCAAAGATGCTACCAACCTGTGTTATCTCTAGAAATAGTTTAGAGCCACAGCCTGCAGTACTAACAAGCTGAATGCATGCTGTAGACTCCTAAATATACATTCTTTTCTATCTCCATGCTTCCTCTGAACAGAGGACATGTTTTCAGGAACTTGGTTCCCATTCAGACTCATGGTGTAGTTAAACAACACTCTGGAGACAAAGCTGGTTTGAAAATTTCCTGCCTACTGTCCATATAATTCTTTACACTATTTCTCTCTCTGTTGCAATTAGCTGCCCTCTTAACTGTGCTGGAGCAGATGTTCCTGAGATCATAAACATGGAAACAAACCTTGCTAACATAACCTCTCATTTCAAAACCAGTAAACTGAACTTGTGGATTTTCCATCCTCAGAGAGTCTAAAAAGACATCTGGACATGGTCCTGTGCAACCTATTTTAGATGGCCCCACCTGAGCAAGGAGTTGGATGAATTCCAAGAAATCTCCTCTAATCCCAGTTACCTGTTCACTGATATCAGAAAGGTAACAGAATTAGGGGGAACAAGAGCTTCTTAAAAGGATTGTGTCTCATCTGTGTTCCCAGCATAGCCTGGCTATCTTGAAGCCTGGTTTTGCAAATAAGGCTGGAAGAAATATTTTTTTCAGGAGTCTGGGTCACAATCCAGATCTGGCCTGATTTCCTTGCTTGGATGCACCACCTTAGATGCATCCAGGAGCAGGATTTTCAGGGATGCTAATATGGGCAGAGTAGCAACTGCACTGTAAATACTCATATATGATTTTCAGAGGCTGCAACACACTACCTTGAGATCAGTCTGCTCACAAACTATCTTGATGCTGCCACATTAAAGTGTATCAAGAGGTACTAGAAATTTGTCTTTTGCAACTAATACTTCTGTGGCTTTTTAAGTACTTTTTTGAGAGTGCCAGTGAATGCCAAGATCAAAGCATAGTATGTGATTAAACTGGAGAGATTTGAGCCACCAATAGGAAACTGAGATCCAATTTGTTGAGCAGATAATGTATCTTGGAAACTCATTGAAAAAAAATTGTAACAAATCAAGACCATGAAGCCTAATTGGAACTTTGATGAGGGACAGAAAATTTCTAAGCAATCTGGGAGTGCACATGAATTTGAAAACACTTGGAAAAATAAACTGTTATTTAATAAATTATTCCCACAATAGTATTCTGAACTCGCTGCAAAGAGTTTCATTTACAATCCAGATTCACTCAAATCTCATGAGTAGTATGAATACCACTGCATTTGTCTTACTGTATTTTTATCTAATCATTTGCTTTAGGGAATATAAATAAACATTATAATCAACTTAAACCTCAAAGAAAGACGCGATAACTTTTTTTCTGCAGTTGTGCCTACCACTGCATTTTTGTGCTTTTGTTTCTGGACTGGAAGTAAAAGCTGAAATTTTTCACACTTTGATTTAGAAACTTAATCAAGTATCTTAATGCAGAGAGAAGATTCACAGGCTACAGCCCTAGTGAAGATGAGATGTTGTCAGTGGAGGATGGTTGAACACACTGGTGCACCTTGGGGAGATAAGTTAGTACATACATAGGTAGGCTGGCTTGCCTCTCTGCCTCCCTTGCCTACCATGATAGCTTGAATTTTGAGGGTCCTTGAAGTGCAGCAACTTAATTCTGTCTAAACCCCAGTTGGAGGGATCTGGGTGTGAGTCCTTGAAATTCACAACTCATCAGCAATGACTTAACATTCATTGTCCATTTGCCTGTTCATTTTTTTTCCAATATAAATCTCAGGGGATACTGCAGTGATTGCTCCGTGCAGATGTACAACTTCTCACTGTTACTCCTTGGTTATTTCCAGACCCAACACTAATATTACCATCATAATCTGCAATAGTGCTGGCCGGGAGACAAGGTAATTCAATCAGGGCATGGTCCTAGAGTTTCCTTCTAAGGTTCCATATATGATCCTAAAACTTGTTTTCCTTATCTTTGTAGACACACTGTTATTTTCCTCTTGATATCAAATACACAGTACTTTTAAATTAATTTTAAATGATAAAATATGGAACCAGGACACCTTCTCTTTTCTAGTATGTAATTATTTGCAGACAATTGTAACTTTTTTCATGTGCAATTAAGCATACAGAGGAACGAGTAGCAAATTTACAATTCGTCCAGAAGATGTCTCTCTCTTCCTAAGACATGCCAAAGCCATTTGTGTTTCAAGAGATGTATCTTGCATCACAGATGTTGGCTCTCCCAGCCTGCAGTATGACCTCGCAGAAAGCAGTGTGCAGTCTGACCGCTATGTAAGCTCTGTTTTGTGCTGGGCTTTGGCTGCCGTTTCGAGTGCAAATGCCTCATTTTTAGGTCAATGTTTTTAATAACCATGGGAGCTGAACAAACATTTGTGCTGCAGACTTGTTTTTTTCTCGTGCACTTCAAACTTATGTAGTAGGCTAAATTGCTTCACCTCTACAACCAACGAATGTGTACTGTCACAGTTCTGTCACTGGGACTAAAGAACACACAGGGTTATCAAAGGATTTTAGGGACACATATAGCTCACTGGAGCCAGGATATGTGCTGTTTTTTTGCTAACAACATAAAGAATATAGTATGAACAGTAAACATTTCAATATTCTCATTGAAATACATCACAGAGGAATTTAATCCACATACTTTTAAAAAAATATTTTCAATTCTGCTGCACAAAACATACAGAATAGCAGATAGTCTTATGATAGTCAATAAAAAGACACAATAAAAGATCTGATATTTTAGAAATTGCTTTTTTTCTAGTGATATGCAGGGTAGTCAAAACGCTTGCATTTTTAAGTTCTTTGGATCTACTACTTTTTTATTCTTATCATTGTAGTGGCTTTACACTATGCTTTATGATATGAGATGAACCAAACTTCTTTAGTGAGGTGACAGACACTGGAAACTCTTTTTTATCTAGGCAGAAAAAGTCGTCAGCCTGGTTAGCCCAGTGATTTTCTTAACATATATTTTTCCAGGAGTTTCACTGACTTACTGATGATCTTGCCTGGGAATTACAGGAATTATGACAGCAATTTTTTTCTCATGGGAGAAATAATGAAATATATATGAAATTTTAGTCTGGTGAATAGCTCGTGGGACTTTCAGATGCTTTAGAGGAAAAATATTTGGATTAATATGAACATTTGCTGACTACTGTCATTGGATAATGAAGTACTGGCCTATATTGTGGTCCCTGGTGAATCTGTGTACTTGGAGATTGGCTTCCTGGCCAGCCTTATGGAGATTAAGAAGGAGGCAGGACAGGAGGATATATTAGTGAAGCTATTCTGGTTAAGAAACAAACAGCTGAGCATACACACTGTCCCCAGAATTCTTCAAGAAAAGAAAAGGGGCTGCAAGAGGCCCCCAGAAAAAAAGTGAGGACAAAGAAGCAAGGCTGAGTCTTTGTAAAACAAATCAGACTCTTCACACTCCAGTAAGGATCTAGTTTGGAGGGACTTCTATGTTTGATTCGAGGTCTCCACGGACAGGAGCTGTCCTATGGCAAATCTGGAAGCAATACTCCTACTGGCAAGAGTGGCAGGGCTCAGGGTTAAGAAAAAGGATGTCTCACCTAGGCTTCCTATACTCAAGGCATCAAGACCAAATGCTATTTACTTGTGCTGTTCTTCATTACATGATCCCCTCAAGGACAGAGAAGTTCCTTAAAGACTCATAACTGAGTTAAACAAATAAAAAAGGAGCTGCTTGTAACATTCAGAGTTTGACCTTCAGGGTCTTTGCATATTAGAGAATAGGATTGTTGTGGGTTGGAAAAAG
>VYZS01039426.1:0-11062 GCA_013400695.1 Neodrepanis coruscans | reverse complement strand
AAAGTATCTCTGCTACTCAGCTCTAAACCCTGTATCTGCCCAACTCCCACTTGAGTGAATGAAAGGTGAAAAGCATCCCTCTTTTTTTCCTCCCAAAGTACTACAGGTGTTGGGGCAAATACTTCTGATATGCGACTACAGTAGTACATACAAAATGATGAGCTAAATAAATCATAAACTGGGAAGACAAGACTACTAAGAACAATTAGTCATACTTCAGGATACTTTCGTTTTTAAAACTGGCCAACAGAGCAGGCAACACAGCTGCCAACATATGAAAGAGGATGACATGCTGTAACATTTAACTTCAAACAACATAGCACAAACAGACTGTTGATCTGCATGATTGTTTAAGCTACTATTTCCAAACTTTTAGAGTAATGGGACCACCATTAATGCTAAGACCTTCTTGTGGACCACCATGTACCCTGTACCATCAACCTTTTAATTGAAAACACGACTGAAAGCTGTTCAATTTGGTTCTGCAGCCCAGCTGTGGACCACTTACCATAAGCTCCTGGACCACCAGTGATCTGCAAACCACAATTTGGTAATTATCGGTCCAAGTGAGTCACAGCTAGAAATGTACTAGAAAAAGCAATGGAGGGGTACTAGTGTCATTTCAAAGATATTACACTTAACTAACCATATGGATTCAAAGTTCTTTATACCACCCGCAACTCTCCGCATGGGAACACTAATTCAGCTCCTGATTGTCTTCTTGCTAATGTCTCCCATACAGTGTATTTTTTGCAGGATATCCTGGGACATGTTTATATGCATGAGCTTTGTGCCACAGCCAGTAGCTACAATTAAGGCATAATTATAAGTGGTAGGGCAGGGAGGAAAACTTGGCTACCAAAAAATTTCACAATTGATGGTTATTTTACATCTCATAAAATAGTTTAACTGGACTCCTTCTTGTTTGCCTCATTGTTTAACTAGTTATGGGCCTGAGCTACTTTTCCAAAGTCCCCGAGTCTTGTGGGTCTGTATTTTAAGGCCTGGTTCTCCTCCTCGCTTAGAGAAGGTGGAGTAATGCAAACCAGAGTTTCCTAGCCACAAATAACTACTTTGAGTCTTGCCCAAATACAGTTTTCTTATATGTTTTGGGCATCCTTGAATTCTTGGTTTATGTTTTCAGGTTCATCCAAACTCTAATTACACATTGATCTTTGAATAACAGATGCTTGTTTAACCTGCTGTAATACATGTACACACACGTACTCAGATACACAGAGGATTTACCTACAGGACACAGTAAGGTGCTGTGCAGAAATGCCTAAACTATCTATAAATTACCTTGCTGAGGACTACACTGCACTGCACAGAGTCATGTTCAGAAACCTGGTGGACCTTAAAGCCCAACCTTTTCATTCCTGGTTTCAGTGGATACCACAAGGTAGAGAAGTCCAAGTTGTCTCTAAACAAGCTTACTCAGATAGTGCAAATAGTGTAGCCATGACCCCATGGAGGAGTGTAGGCACATTGTAGGAGAAATATTCTTTAATACTAAGACACTTGATGTGGTGCCTTTGGAAAGGAAAATTCACATTCAGTCCTTACTATCTCATGGAGAGGTAAATAAGCACCAGGAAGCTGTAAAGACCCCAAGGCAGCAACAAGCTAAGATTATGCAAAGACTAAAGAGGCAAGAGGCAAGCTGCCATAAGGAGTGAGTGGGCCTCTTTGGAGCTCCTTAACCATCCCTAAGATGACCCCTTGCAGATGCATAGAAAAGCTCAGAAGACATTTTATGCAGAATTCATATTTGGCAGTTTCTGATTTGGACTAGGTAAGGCTCTTTGGACAGCATTTATGGCTGCTTGGGAAACAAATGGCATGTTATCATTTGGATACAGAAAGGTTGGGTCAGTTATTCTCAATTACTCAGAAAATCAGTGGCAGGGCCAAAGACCAAGGCAAGGAGTGATGATTACATGTTCTGTTCTCTTGGTCTTACACCTCCATCCCAGTGCTGCAAAAGGCATCTTGCTTAGGCAAACACAGAGAGGGGGGAAGCAAGGAAGAATAAGATTAAAAACTCTGTAAAAGAGATTACAGAGAGGATGATGTTGTACACCACCCCTAAAAAACTGTTTGACACATGGAAACAGAATCACTTCTCCTAGGCCAGGCCTGTGGAGACAAATTTATCTCTTGTGCAACATTAGTGAGGGAAAGAAAGAAATTTACTTCAAAAATGGATTTGAGCCAGTAAACCAATGCATTTTTGCCAGGATGTAGCAGAGCTTCTTCTTTTTTATCCTTGACCTTTTATTGGGGAAAAAAAAACGAAAGTAGAGTTAAGCTAATCTGTACTCTGGACAAAAGTGTATCAGCAGCACATGGCTTCATGGAATAGAAGAATCATATAGACTTGGTTTTTTTATACAAAGAAGATCATGTAGATATACTTGGTTTACACAAACACCGTGCTAATGCTAATGCTTATGGCACCCCATCACGATGTCCTGTTCCAACACTGCTCAGCCTCTGTGACTGAGAAATGAATGCAGTCCCTACAGGAAAAAAAAAGAAAAAAAATTCTCTTCTTTTGCTTCCAATGTTTTGAAACATATGTGAACCGAACGGTGCTCGGAGATTGTACAAGCCCCACTTCCATACTTGGAATCAGCCTTCAGGAAGCTGCTGGTGCAAGCATTGAGCTTTGTCAGCACACGTGACACAGCACAGGAATGTGTGCCTCACCACACACCAGCTCCCACAACTAGGCTTGCACCTCCACTGGCATGCTGAGGGCAAGGCAGCTCATCTTCCAGCTTTGTCCTTCTGCAGCCTTGCAGCTCTCTGGGAGGAGATAGCCAGCTCTTCCTGACAGGGGTATATATATGAACTAGCAGCTATACATTTTTTTTTTTATCCTTGTCACAGACTGCTTTTGGAATGTGGGAACTTATGGGACTGAAATAGTCTGTTTTACTCATGATACCTCAGATCCTGCTTGGAGGAAGTATAGCAAGAAGACCAGACTTAATCTCATTTTATTTCATTCTGGAAGCTCCTTGAGGAATTCAAAAAGCCCATGAAACCCCAAAAACAAAGAAAGAAAACAGAAAAACCCACAAACAAAGAAATCCAGCTTTATTTGAGTTTCTCCTAAATACATGTTTCTCAGCTGCACAGCACTGCTCAATGAGATTATACTTCTTCAGATATCTTATGACTCACTGGGCTGCATCAACTATGTTTGCCATTTGCTAGGGCACTAAGTGGTGCATATTTAGTTCATCTCAATCCCCTTGCATTCTTCTCCTTATTTACTTTTCCAGATTTCCTGACCAGTAGCTCCTTCCATCTCTGAATATGACCATTGTGACCTCTCAGGATAAGAAGACTTACAAACTATTTTTTTGCCATGTTTCAGGCAGGTTTTGGATGCAAGTGTTCACTGTCTTTTCCAAAAGAAAGTATAAATTTCTGTTCTCTTATTTTTCAAATGAACAAAGTAATGTAAATTGTATTGATCTTTTTCTTGACAACACAAAACAAACGATCCCACTGTTGTTTTCATCCTTCCACTAAGCCTGTTATCACTACCCACTTTCTAATGCAAACTTCACATGTTTCAGTGCATTTAATGAACATATACGAAGCTGCATTATTAGTGCATTAGAAAGTCATATGCCCATAAAAAGGCAGTGACATCACCCAGTCACAGCACATCTGAAGGCTTGGCTGCTGAAAAAGGGACTATTTAAAGGGAGGCAGCTATGAAGTAGTCTTCAAATGCTGATACTTTCACAGGAAAAAAACAAATTTCTTCCAACTGCTCTCAGCAGCTCATTTGGTATATGGTGGGATCTCCCACACTTTGTCCCCCATAAGCACTGCCTCTGAGGCCTGACACAAATTTTCACAGTAGTTTTCTCTTTAATCAGTTTTAATTCACACACACAAAAAAAGAGTCCATTTAAGAAAAGAAGTGGATTGAATTCCCAAGGTGCAGCCAGCTTTCACTCCACTAGGGAGCCAACAAGGAACTCTCAATTTAAAGTCCCTCTGTTGGACTTACTATCCCCATCGGTGTAGACAGGGTCTTCAGATACATCTCCTGCCCCTAACACTAGAACAATACCAGGGAGATGCTGATGTAGGGCATAGCATATCATCCTGAGTCCCCATCTCTCTCTGCTCCCTGTGACACAGCGAGCTGTGAGGGAGGGAAATACTAACTCCCACTCCACAGGACAACTGGGGAACAAAGTCAGAAAGGGTCTCATCTTTGAGACCCCTCATAGGAGTCTCCCATCTAGGCCAGAAAACATCTGTTCTTAAATCCAAAATCCCAGTTTTGGTAACTCCTTGAGTCACCAACTTTTCTTGTCAGTGAGGGAGCTGCTCAAAGCACTTCAAAGCTCTGCTGGCTCAACATCAAGTCAACAAGCTCCTACTGAAACCCTAATGGGAGCAAAAAATCACCATTGCCTGGACAGGAAAGCTCTTTTTGAGGTCTCTTCAGCACAGACGTCTGGGCTTTGATGCTCATTAGAAGAACAGGCCTGTCCCAAAAATGCAACTAAAGTAATTTTTTCTGGAGAAGCAGCTGGAGCATGGGGTGGAACCATAACCCACTTTCTCTGTCTAGAAGACAATGCATATGTCCAGAAAGTGGGAGCTGAGGCTGGGGACCTTCCCCACCTGAAGCTGAGGAATCTTTCAATGTCAGCTAATAATGTCAGCTGTATCATCTGTCTTCATTTAACTGACAAGGATATGGGGGCAGTCTGTTCTATGCAGAATCTAAGCCAGTAACCTAAAAGTGAAATGTTCTTTTTCTCATGCTAAACCTACTATTTTTTCCCATCCATGAGTTTTCACATTGGTTTCAATCAACTGCTTCTCAAAAAGCCCCAACATTTTAATATTTTCAGGTTTAAAAAGGAAGGGTTTAGCTAAGTGTTCTAAAGAATAGAAGCCTAAAGTATTGGCTTGATAAGAAATAACAGTAAGCTTCAGATGATTTTTTTCTAATAAAAAAGGAAAGATCCCAAGGAGGCTGGAATCGAAACGATGCACCACTGTCTTGCCATTTCTGTTATGCAGAAAGTTATGGTAAATATAAAAATAACACTTTGATATAGCCATAACTAAAGAGAATTGGTACAAACTATAATGTACAGCCATGTAAAATCAAGAAGTGACTAGTCCAAGGAATGTTTTGACATCTACAAATTGGTTTTCTTTCTATATTACTAAAAAAAATTACAATGCTTACATGAAAAAAAATTAAAAAGTAATTTTTGAACCATAAAGTATTTCTTTTGAACAAAATCACCCTGCTTCATTTAATTAACAAAATGGCATAACACATTCTAAAAACAGGGAATTAATGTTAAAGCAGCCTTTTATAAACTAAAAAGTGAAACATTCCCTTCCAAGAAGGACAAGTAATACATTTCAACTTTTATCTAAATGGCCTTATTTCTGCAAAGCACAACTTTTTCAAAATGATCACATTCTCAGGGAACACTTTTGATTCTGAAATTTGGAAAAATGGAAAAAAGCTTTTCACTGGAAAGGTTTCGACCCATTCTCCTGATCCACTCAAGGCAGACAGAGATACACTAGACATGCCAAACAGTTGAGCAAACCTACTAAGGTTAAAAAACTTCATCACATGTACTGCCTTGCTTACAACTGACCTCTTCCTGTGTATTAAATTGCATAAATATTATTCAACCCATGTGTCCAAGAGATGCTGCTGCAGCTGAATGACCACCTCTGGGAGTCGACATCCCTCAGGCTGGGCCCAACAAACAAAGCTGTGGACAGCAGCTCCAGGGCAGCTGATCCCCAGGCTGCCCTCATTACCTTGTGTTTGTCCTCAACTTGTGTCTCACCTTGAGTCTGTGGCAGCCCAAGGCAGCAGGAGAGGATCTTGACCAAGGACCTAGCACTTCATGTCTTTCCCAGAAATAGCAGTGGTGGCCTGCCTTTCCATGCCTGACAGAAAAGTTCAGCAGCTAACCACTACTGCCAAGGTGGTTCAGTTGCCAATCGGAGACTCAAAAGCCATGATTCAACCCCTGCAGCTGTTGTGGTTAAAACATCTTAATTTCACAGGAAGATGCGCTTGAAATCATGATTTACATTGGTTCGGTTCACCCTTGCCTGAAACCAGAGTAAACTGGGGAAAATGAAATCACAGTTCATAGCAAATTTTACCTATCTGTACCAGATTTATCAAGATGTGGGGGTATGTGGTGACTGTTTTCTGAAACAGAGACAGTCAAAACCAAAACATTCCTTAAACCACATGGATTTTTTTCACAGTTGCCTTTGTTGTGGTCATATTAGTTGTTGCTTTTCTAATCCACTCTCTTGGAAGCTAATGCTGCTGATACCTGTGTTTATCAAGCACTGATGATTTCCCTGGCATATGTAAAAATGATTTTTTTTTAACTTGTCATAGGTAGCTATGTCCAGAAACTTGAAACCAATAAAAAACTCTGAGACAAATCAACTTGAAACTATTATGACAATTGCCCTTGCCATGTAATTATGTTTAAACCATACAAATTAATCTCTGCAAATGTAAGATATATTGCCTCAGCAGCTGTGTTTTTGAAGATATTGTGGACTTCTTAGTGCAAGCAGACTGAAAACTACTTCATCGTACTGTTTGGAAAAAATAGTCAGACCTCAGGGATTACTAATGATGTGTAAATAAACCAAAGTTAGCATTCTGGGGAAGAAGTAAACAGTAGCAGTGCTTGAGATCCAATGTGGTGACCCAGGCAATGATACTGATCAATGCCTTCTTGGAGGAGGAAAAATTACAGAGTATAGAATTAGAGACACCGTTCACTTTAAAATGAATAGAGCCTTAAGCTAAACAGAAGGGAACAACCTTATAAGATTGTAAAAGGGCTTTTTGTTTGCCCCGTACCATGCCTCCTTTCATTGTGCAAGGCTGTTATCATCTTTCATTAGTGGCCCTTTTGGCACAAAATTTTTATCCCATGAAACATGCAGAGTTTTATGGACCAAATTAAGACCATTAAACTAAAATCCTGGATGCTTGGCAATGAAATATGGCTGAGGAGAAAAGTCTGAAAGCATATGAGAAACAAATCCTTGGCAAAAAAAATAAGCAAATAAATACTTTGTGGTTGGATAAATAGTGTGTTGTGCTAGCCTTCGGGAACATCCAGGGACATAAACTCAAGATTGGCATAGGAGAGACGATTTAAATTTTCTTCTAACTCAGAGGCAACCAAATTGAGCTCTAGATTGGGGTCTCATTTTTTCTTCAAAAACATGTCAATTTATTTTACTGAAATATTTACTACTTCCATAATACAAAACAAGTAGCCACAACTACTGAGCTGGGGAATGCTTATTGCCTCCTCTCACTGCAGGAATTTTGTAGGATTCGTGCAGTGGGAACCAGCATCAGCAGGAGCACAGGAGACATCCCGGAGTGGTCTGCCCATACCGTATAGGTTGTTGTATGTGCCTGGGGAGAAGTATTTATAAAAAGGAGTTACAGACCTCAAGTGGAAGTGTGAACTGACGTGGATCCTCAAACCTCTACAGTTGTCTTCACCACATTCCATAGGGACAAGCTCTCATACTGTACCACACATACGGGACCCCTTTCCTGCTTCATGGGGAGTGTGTCCTTCCAGACCACACTTCCTGAGGTTTCCCTTTGTGACAGATGATCAAAGGGGGTGTAGGAGAAGGGCTCAGCCCAAAAATCAAGCCGGGTTAATGGATTAAAGCACAATGGTAATAATTACTTTGATGAATCTCATGACAGACACTGCTCTCCTGCAGTGAAGGGCTGTGCAAAGCTGGAGCTCTCCTATGAAAAGCAATTTCATGATTTCCACAATAAAGCAAAAAGAAACATTAATTCGGCTTTTATCACAGATCTCCTTCTCTCACTACTCCTTACTGGCAATGGAAAAAAGGAGAAAGGGCTCACTTGATCATGATAGAGAGCATCAAGAAACACCTTCAGTTTGAGAAGGAAGAAAGGGAATCACCAAAGGTAAGTAGGAAAATACAATGTGAAGGACTGGAGAACATGCAGTTCTTACAGCAATGGACATATAACAACACCTACAAAAACTCTTATCTAAGAAATACAGCACCTAACTGGAGGCAATACTGGCATTAGGCGTGTCTTGACAGTTACAAAGGAAGGAATCAAAGAGTCTGCTTTGCTTTAATTGCATGTAATAAGAATGAAATCCACACCAGCAATTCTATGTACTTAGTACTTTCAAGAAGTCATATTACACAAAGCTGAAAACAATTATGAGCCAAGTTATTTCAGAGAAAGAAACAGGAAAAATGTGAGTGATAATTGTAAACTGTTTAAGCACAATTTACAAAGTGCCCCAAAAGGCACATTCTCACATTGCACAAAAAAGGTCAAGTGAAGTTAAAAAACAAAAACAAAACAAAAAAAAGCACAAAAGAGGAAATTAAATCAGCTTTTGTAAAAGCCTACACAAACAATCCCCCTCCACAATTCTCTGAGCAACAAAATATAAAACAAACAAACCCCACATACATCGTCATTAATAAGGAAGGAACTGCTGATAACAACTGTGTATCAGATACCAGCAAAAGTAGAGGACGGGAAACGATGGGATACCGAAGGGGGTGTAGGGCCATTGAAATGACAGTAAGGAGGGTCTTTTTTTCTAAGCATATCAGAGGAAAAAGGCCTCCTCAGAATAGTAATCATTCACTGTTAGATGGCAAAAGTGGGGCAGTCATAGAATCTAGGATTTCTAGATTCTAGGATTTCTTGTTTAGTTTTGTATTTGGAGGAAAAGAAAATTCCTAGTTCTATGCTGTGCTGATTGGGATGCTGGTGAAATGCAACAATGAAAAAGAGCAGGAAAACCAGACCTAAATAAAGGGGCAAGCCTACANNCTAAATAAAGGGGCAAGCCTACATAATTTTCAGTCAACTATGTCACTCAGGACTTAAGTTTTTAAAAAGTGATTTTCAGTTTGTGAGAGGATCAAGAAACTCACAGTACAGATTTCAGTTCGGCCAATTTTCAGAGGAAGTGACCAAGGACAACTGAAGGAATTAGGTTTATCTGGCTGGCACTTAGTACAGGCAAAATATCAAAATAGCTGTGATGGAACTGAGTTAGTAAAGAACTGGGAGTGAAGGGGAGGCAAGAAACACAGTTAGTGGCCAGGAATATATGGGAAATAGACCTTCCTAAACAAATACACATCTTCTTTTTATTGAGTCTACAAATATTGTTGATAAAGGTCATAATATTGTCACTGTGTACTTATATCTCCGTAAGGAGATTATGATTTAGAACTGAAGAATGGGGAAAAAGAAATGCAACAGTAGAAATTCAATTTGTTGTGTGTTAAAGACATTAGAAATACTGACCCAAAGGAACACTGTTCTGTGCCTCTGAGGCAGGCAGCAGGATCCAGGGGATAGCACATGTCAGGGAAGCTGTGAAGGTGGACCTGTCCTGGCTGCATACACAGCCCTGTCCCACCACAGACCACAACGTGTCCCTGGGATCTCAGAGGATGCATGTTAGGAGGAAGAAACTGTGCTGTCAGCTGTGCAGCATGATGGAGATCCTCTGCGGGAGATCCCTCTCCCATGCTGGAAATTTGCCCACCTCTATGCACCATACCCATAGCAACAAAGACTGTGTTGTGAGTTACAAAGCTGGTCTCTGAACACCTTGGGAATTCGAAAAGCCACACAAATATGACCTACCCAAGGCCATATGTGTTAAACACTGAACCCAGGCCTCTGAATTGCATGTCAATGCCTGATTCCCACAGCTTGTAGCAGTGGATCAGGCAGGAATGGGCAGAATATGTGTGGCTAGCACAAAATGTCCTTCACCCTTTGTTTCCATCTCCTGCATTCTCCAACTTGGCTGGGCCAAGGACCTTACCCAGACACACAACCTCTTGGAATTTGTAGACTTTCTGCCACTACATTTAGCCTCTAATGCAGCCTGACATCTTACCTTTGAAAGACTATTGACATCAGCACTTGTGCTCACTGGAAATACTGCCCTATTGCATCTTTAAAGTGACTGCAGACTCAAGACTTCTATGCTAACTTGATCCATGGCATTTTTGACGACTTCCAAGAAGGTCATGAGAATAGTAGTTTAAAATTACTGTGACAGATGGTATACGTTTGGTTGAATGTGAATATATTACATTCTTTTGAAAGGATTTGGCTGAACAACAGAGAAACTCTACCAGTTTGCCTCGTCCTGGCTGCTGCACTGTGAGTCAGGCAGAGTCATTCTGGGAAGGCAGATGACATCTTTGAAAATCCTGGGAAGGGAAGAAAACTGTAGGCAGGAGTATGTTGTGAGCAGAGGAAATGTTCCTCTTTTGGCAAAGTGTGAGCCCTTCAACAGAATAGAAAGTGGGAGCAAGGCATTTCTCCCAGGTGCCAAGAGGAGACTGAAAGGGCTGGATGCAACTGAAGAAGTTGGTACAATGTTGGGGAACTAAGCCTAGACTTGAAGGAAAAGACCTGTCAATAAGGACACAATGAGCAAGAGTGAGATTCATTTACAGATTTCCTTAATTTTAATTTAAATGTCCTTGAAGCTTTCTTGCCATGATTTCTCTTCCAGTGAAGCCTAGTTGTGGAGTTCAGAAGCTCCTCTAGTGTCTGAGTGTGCTCACTTTCAGGAAAAGGCACAGACTCTCCTGAGAGCACTGGGTATCACCCAGTCTTCTGACAGTCAGCATCAGCCAGTGCCAAGGCTCAAACACAGACCAAGAGCTTTTCACCCATTGATGCAATTCTTCCCTCTCCAGACAAGTTTTTTGCACAGAATATTACTCTTAGAGGGGGTAAAAAAAAAAGAAAAAAACAAAAGAACAACTGAATAAATATTGAGATAGTTGCTGGCTAGAAAAGGAAGAAATGCAACCACAGACACATTTTTACAAAACAGGGCTTTGCTCCCTGTTTCTGCCACATTTAAGGGACAGTCCAGAGAAGAGATAGTGGGAAATGACCAGTATATTGTACAGGATGATCTTAAAGGTCTTTTCC
>VYZS01039368.1:0-17305 GCA_013400695.1 Neodrepanis coruscans | reverse complement strand
ACCACTCTCTGGTCCTGGCCATCAGCCAGTGAGGGGTGTATCTTTCCAAGCCATGAGCTGCCAGCTTTTCCAGGAGTTTGCTGTGTGGGATGGTGTCAAAGGCTTTGCTGAAGTCAGGTAGACTAACTCCACAGCTTTCCCCACATCCATCAGGCTTGTCACCTGGTCATAAAAGGAGATCAGGCTGGCCAGGCAAGACCTGCCCCTCCTAAATCCATGCTGGCTGGGTTTGATCCCTTGTCCATCCTGTAAGTACTGTGTGAAATACGTTCTTTAATTTAATTACAACCCAACAAATAATTCAAAGTTTTTAATTCTAACATTTTTAATTGCAAACACACCTTATGAATACTGTCAGAACAAGAAAAGCATTTTAAGTGTCTAGACAAAGCTTTCCAGGACTGCTTTTCCTTTGGACTTAGAGGAACTCCACTGGATTTTTTCACAATCATGTTGCTGTCAAGGTCATGAGATCTCAAACTACATTAGGGATTAAAGACAGAGGCCAGACAGGATCCTTGCTCACTCAGCATCCATGTATCAACTGAAATCAGTTGTATAATGTTTCCCTATGAACATCAATAAATAATAAAACTGAAAGTGATTTTCTGAATCAACAAACTAACCCATCACTAATGTAAATAATACTGTCAGGACTTTGAAAGGCAGTGATGGATGACAAAAGGAAATAAGAAAAAAAAATGATACTCTGAGATGTTTGACTGAATTCTATGCTATTTATGTCTCTCTGAGAGAAGAGGCTTCAGAGCTTAGTGGCTGTAACCCTCTAAAGTTCAAGAATCCAAGAGAAAAGGTCTTTACAAGGCAGAGTTGACACAAGACAGTATGGGATTATGTTGCTTTGGTAGACATTGCAGGGCATCATAGGCTTGCACACTCACATGACTTCTTTAGACTATGGATTAAGGACAATTAAAGCTTGTTTACCTTTTTCAGAGAGATGGAATGTTCTTTCGGGTTTCAAGGAAAAAAACATTATTTATTGTTCTTCAAAGTTTAAATTAATCATAGAAAGCTGAATAGACTTTTATATTCCTAATTGGAATCCTTTATTTTAAATAGATGTATTTAATTTTCAGCTGAATCGAAAAGTAATTTTGAAGATAAGTAATTTTCTTTTGCAGAATAAATTGCATCTGCTTGTAATTTTTTCGCCCTTTTAAAGTCCTATGCAAATATAAAGACAAAGATGAAGCTATAGGCTTTACTCTTAGAAGCGCAACTCTTATCACTACCTTTTTGATGCAGAAACATGATAAACTCTTTGATGTAGTCTTGATAAGCTCCAGATGCTCTTGGACTCATGCAAACAAAATGGATATAGCTTCAAAGTAGAAAATCTTTCAGCTCTTTTTGTCTATAAGAGATGAGCACTCTTTGAAGGAAAGTGGCAGAATTTATACTTTAAAAAAAAAGTACAGGGTTTGAAGATATACTTTATCAGGTTTACTAGTGTATGATACAGCTTCTACAATGATTTATTTCTAAGAAATAAAATGCTTCTATTCCAGTGGTATTTATTTGCAAGGACATTTTTGAATGATTATTGCATACTTTTTAAAAATCAAATATTTTTTTTACTGCTCCACAGAAGTCTCCAGTTAAGGAGCATGCTTCTGTCTTGGAAGGAAGAGAAACATCTGGCAGTATGAAAATGAAAGTGCAGCTCAGGTTCTGCAGTTATGTCATCCACTACTCAGTAACTCACACTATTCCGTAAATGAGTTCAGACCTGTAAATATAAACATCCAGAAATTGTGAGGCTATATTAACACCCAACAAGGCTATTAGCATCTACAGACAGTGTACAACCTCAGACTGATATTAAAACATATCGCTCAAAATGAAGCAGTTGTGATTTTAGCTTGTTTCAACAGCTGAAGCATGTTGATCAGCATGTTGATCTTTTGAAACGCTGTGAGATCAAGGATTCAGATATTACAACTGGGGGAATAAGGACCAAAAAGGAGATTCCATTTTCCTTGGTAAGTTGCTTGAACATATTTGAAGGAAATTTGTTTTAAAAAAATTATATATTAAGGAAAACTGAAGGAGCATAAAACATTTTGAAACAGTATGCTTCAGTCTCTCTTGATTGAAGTGTTTAATTTTCTTTTGCTCCTTTCAATGTTGTTTGACCAAAAAGAAGGAGAATCCTGAGTATCTTTTATGTGACAGCTTGGTTCAACAGTACTTGGAAATAACTTGATTGATTCAAAGTCTCATTTATTCTCCAAGAATTCTTGCTATGGAAAAAAATAAAGTTTGAAATTAAACAGTTTCTCTTGAAAGAAAAGATGTGGATCTAGGCTGAGGTTTCATTAGAAAGAAGATGTCTAGCATTGATCAGTTTTTCTGGCAGCTGGGAGGGGATAAACCATTGAGTTGTAATTAAGATCATTGATACAGCATCATTGAGTGACCTGTAATGGGCTCTAGTGTCAGAAATTTTCTACATAGGGCCAGGCCACTGTCTTTCCACTTCCATGAATGCTGCTATCCCTGTGTATTGGGCTGGAGGTTCCCAGAGAAAGCATTCATATGATTTTGTGCTCCCTATACATGAGGTTCTCTTGTCTTATTACGTGAAACACACAGTCCAGGAAGGAAGGGCAAGTCCAAACTGTTCTTAAAAAGTCATAATTTTCAGGACAAAAGAAGTCAATGCAGAGGGACCTGCCAATGTCCTTCTAAAACTGTGAAAACTTTATAGTTTTGTTTGACATTTATAGAGAAATTATAATTTGTTTGCAATTGGAGACACAGGGTGAGTTATATTGTTTTCTACAACTGTCTCAAGCTGGAGACAAATGCTTTTCTTTCTTGAAAATGACAGTAGAACCAGGATGCTGGAAGTTGATTTGCAATTCCCTTACCATTGCCACAGCTGTGATTCAGATGAGGAATTTTGGGTTCACTCTCAGAACTGTACATAGCGCCCCTGAACTGGCTGAGCTTACAAGTTTTCTGCCTGTAAAGTTTTCTGCTTGTAAAGCTACTCTTATCCTGCAGATGACAAAGAGCTCTTCCCAGAGTCATAATAAGACAAAAAATGTTTTCATCCTGCAAGAGTGAAGTGAAGGGCTTGAAGAGGTTCTGATGGTGCTACTGTCAAGTTATTTAGATAAGACTGTTTGAGGTCATCTTAAAAATTTACAAACATTTTCAGACTTCTTTTTTTTCCTCTCTGTTGTGTAGCTGACATTCTAAACCTTGCTTGTGAGCTTCCTCTGTTGATCCAGAAAGGAATGCTACCAACTGCCTGGTTTGAAAGCCAGAGAGTGGTAAACGATTATTCTCTTACCTGCTGGCTACATTTGAACGAAGAGAGTTGCAGGCAGCTGTTCCAACAGCCCTAACAGAAAGCACTCTTACTCAGCACTAAAGACTTTTCCAAATACCATAGTAAAAATGTGTGAATGTCTTTTCACTCAGCATCATGCTAGAGAACTCTCATAGTTCCCCAAATCCCACCAGTGATGGTAGTTTTTGCAACCTGATGAAGAAAAAGTGGTTTAAGTCTTTCACATCAATTTCTGATTATTTTTTCTCTGTGTTTTTCTGGTCTGGGAACACATGAGCTCAACAGTCTGTCATTGTTGTCCTAGGAAAATGGGCTATTTTAGTACTTTCCTCATGCAGAGCCTTTCTCCTAGTTTCAGCATCCAAAGGTAATAGCTAAAGGCTATTAGTATTACTTTCTGTATTCTTACAGTGCTTAAAAATTCAAGGCAAGAATCAGGCCTGATTGTGATAGGCGTTTAACAAGCGTAGCTGAAAAGTCCTGCTCTGGAGGATTCATGGACCCTTGTAGCAGTAATCTTGATTATAATAATTTACAGACTTACACTAGCAGAGCCTGTGGCAATTTAGCCTGTGAAATGTATAAGCATGGTGTAGAGCAACTTAGGACAATGGCACAAATACATACCCAGATGGAAAACTTAATCCGTGTGCCAAGGTTTAGGAGACTAATCTCACTCTATAGCCAGTGGATGGTGGAGAGGATCCAAGAAGCAATTCAGCAAATTAAATTAGGGTCCTGCACCAAATTGCAGCCTAGAAAAGCTTTTGCCCCATGTGTTCTGAAAAAATAATAGGACTTCAAAGTTGGACACAAAAGGTTAAGTGTCATGTTTAGGAAGCTTTAACACCTCCAAAAACAAAGTTTCATGAAAGATGGACTCAGATAATATGTCTGAACCAAAGCATACCAACACTAAATAATTCTGACAAAAATTGCAGTTTTATGAAAGTTAAAATGCATTGTACAATTAAGTTATTTGTAGTGAAAGGGCTTGAAATGACAATTGAAGTTTTAATTTCTACTTTGTTATCTTGGTCCATCTTTATCCTGTATTATTATATTAAATACTGATTTAAACTTTATATCTAACATTATGAGCATGATGCCTTACAGGGTACGCTTAGTCACTAAAGGAGAACATAGATATAGGTGAGATCATGAGAATACTGAATATGTTTAACAGTCATGAGTTAAAAGACCAATGTAGTTTCTGTGTATTCAGTAACTCTTAATCAGTTGTCACTGATTCACTTTCTCCCTGTGCCATTCATGATTTTATGGATTTTGTAATTTTTGGAATGCTGAAATTTTATTCTAAAGAAATTTCTGTGGAGCAGATTTCTGGTTCTCAAATATTTAAAAAGAAGACCGTAATTAGCAGAAACATCAGCCCCTTCAATAGGTCATTCTCTAGTGGCTTTGGACACAGTTTTATAGGTAGCATATGAAGACATCTTCTTTTCTAAGTATCAGTTTTTTAGAATATACTTTTGCTTAGTGAACTGCAGGAAAGCAAACATACATATACACACAAAACAATAAACCTTTTATTTATGTTCTCTGAGAGGAGAAGAAAATCCAATACTGTTCAGATGGTTCCTAAACATGATGAAGGATTGTGAAAATTCTCACTATCTGCAGACAAATGAGTCTTATATTTGGTTTATCTAAACTACATTGCACCATGAAAGACAGAAGATTTGAGACCTTCTAGGGTATTTTGAAGTCCAGACACAGAGTGTTATAGAAAACCATGAATCAATTAACTCTCTCTTTAGCTAGAGAAAGTTATTCATGTTCTACTAGTTCACAGGCCATCTTACGATAAAAAAACTTCCCATCATTTCAGATGATTTGCTATTATGAATCTCACAAATTCTGACTATACGTTGAAAACATTTTCAAGAATTATTCTCCAAATCTCTGAAAATTATGGCAACTCCAAAGGCTTGCTGATACTTTTGAAGTTACTGAGTAATGCTGAGGTATGCATATGATTCCTCTGCAGTGTAAAGTGGGTGGGGCATCTGAAGACAGAAATATTTGATTTGACTGTGGCCACACAAACATACAATGTGGAAACTGAAGGCATTATGGGAAAGAACAGAGGAGGACAATTTGCGATATTTTTGTAATTGATAATGCATGGATTTACTATGGAAAATTCATTCTTTCGTACTTCTTAGGGATATCATCCCTTTCCAATAAGGCTTCAAATAAGTACAGCATCATCATTTGCTGTTACGCCAATGTTCTATGTGTCAACTACAAGGACTTTGCACTTCATTTTTATTAATTAAAAAATCTGGAATACTATGAATAAGCAGCAAATTTCTGCTGGGGAGTGCCGGAAGAGATTCACTAAATAAAGATGCTCAGATTTTGCATAATCTCTCAGGTAACAACATCTGAATGGCTACTGGCTGCAACTGGAGACAGAGCGCAGGGGACAGACTTGGAGCTGAGGTGTTTGTACAAGTGGCGCTGCTGGCTTTCCCTGGCTTCCAAGGAGCCACATGCTGCTCTGAGATAGCCTCAGTGCAAAGTTTTAGGCAGAGAGGCTTTACCTCATTCTTTCAGAAGTCTGTGATGTATTATGCTATTATTGTTATTGATAGCAATGTGTGCCACATCCAGCACACTTTTTATGCTTAACATTAACAACAGATGCTGCAGAATGATAATACTAATGCAAAAGGAGAAATAAAGCAACAAGTTAAACAACTGTGAAAATGTTCATTGCTTTTTCAATACTCCATTAATCCCACAGCTCATGGATAGATATTGGCTGCAAACCAATGTGACAGATGGTGAATAAAAATCAACGTCTTTTAAAAACCACCCACAGCAATATATTTCAGTTTTATATTTTAGGCCTGCATCTCTGCTCCTAGCCATGAGGTAACACAGCATAAACATGCATCTCTGTGAATAAACGCAAGGAAAGGAGGTCCAAATGAACTTTAAAATAAAATGTAGGGACATTGCTCAGAAATAAGCAACCTCATTTTGGAATTTATTTTCTGAAGCATTATGGAATTTATGTTATCTGATACTACTAATACGAAAGGTAATAAATTGCATACTTAAAAGTCAAATGTAAACAAAGAATTGTCATTGAGAGTCTGATCTCCAAGTGACATAAAAAGTCATACCTGAGTGGTTTTTACAAAGATTACGTAAAGGAAGAAATAGGCATCAAAGACTAACTCTTTTACCCTGTACCCACTCTTTACTACCATGCTTGTTCTGAAATCTTTGTGTTACTGCTGCTTCTATTGTCAAGACTACTGTTGACATAAGAATCAACTGGATCACTCTCCTCTTCCAATAATTTTTAACATTTACTAATTTTGTAGCATTACAAAATGTTCTACAGTTGAGGTGTGGATACCTTTAGAATTTTAACATACTTAAGAGTATAGATACTGTGTTTGTTTTGAAAATAATTAAATTAAAATCATTGCTCTGTCTTCAATCAAAACTATTTGGGAATCCACAAGCAATACATTTTAATATTTTTGGATAAAAAGTAAACAAATGTCGAAACTCCACATGTTTTGCTTATACACTTTTAAAAAAAAATTTTCTGGTTTCCAGTTCTAAGTGTGGTTTTTCACACTTCTAGGTTACACAAAGAAGTTGCCCTATGTCATGTTGGCAGGCGTAGGCAATAAAAAAAATACCTATGCAAAAATTCCCACTATCTGATAAAACAGTCACTCACTGATTTACAACTAGTTTGCTCCTTTCCGTTTTGTTATTTAACTCTGTGATATCTGATATTTGCTTTCAATTATTGAACTCCTTTAAGCTTGTCCCTTATCTACTTTTCAGAGCATGTCCCTTTTCAAAGATATACTTATCTAATATGGCACTTATATTGCCCATTTAGGCTAAATACAAAATGTGAGTGCAGTGTCAGAGGGTTAAAATTAACCCTGTCCTGGCCAGAACCAGGACACAAAGAAAAAGGTTTTGCTGGAAAAATAACACGGCTGGATTCCATCAGGCTGGATAATGATGGATACATAATTCCACCACGTCTCTCAGTTTACAACCATTGGGGCAGAAGGCAGGTAACCAGTAACAGCTCTTCAGATGGGTTGAGTGAAATAGATGTGCAGGCTGAAGCAGGAAAGTCTGCAGACACCCAGAAGATGTAACATTTTGACCTGAACTAAAATGTAACAGACTGGGACAAAAGCCAGGAGGAAGCTGGCTCCAGCTGGCTGTTCCAGCTGCAGAGGCTTGACTGCCCATGGAGGTGACCAACAGGTTCGATTCAGGGCTGTGCTGGGCTCACATGTGCCACACGTGCTGGATGGATGAAGAACATCCCCATGGCAGGACAGCAACGACGGCTGTGTGCAGTTTTAAAGTGCTACATCATGTGAGAACTACAAAAGTCAAATCAAGACCTTCAGTCTTTTGTTTTTCTTTAATGGCTAGATATTAACAACAAAAAATCCTGACGTCAGGTTTGATTGGCTGAGTGTAGATAGGGACACATAAGTTTCGGCAATCTAAGTTTTAGATTCAACTTTGTTCCTTGCTTCTGGTACTGCTGCAGGATTTTTTTTTTTTTTTACCAGATATTTTACTGCTAGTGGGTTATTTTATATTTTGTTGCTGTTGTGGGTTTTTTCCTAGACAACTTTTTTAGCAATACTCCTAAAAGAATTAGTCAATAACTGTGCAGCTTAAACTAGCATCCAAACCATCCACAATTAAAGCTTATTATTCTAGCTTGCTTTACAAGATAATATATTTTTTTTAAATGTTACTGAAAGTTAAGCACCAAAATGCTAACTAAAACATAATAAACATATTTACATGTTTAAAAGCTGTAAGAACTTTATGTTGTGACTGAACTGTCAGCAATAACCTTTTATTAGCAGCTCTCTGCACTGTAAAACTGTCACTCACATAGGAAAGGGAACAGGCACAGATTATCTTGGGCATATGGAAAACAATGTCACAAATTTTACAAGCAGAAAATCTTTATGTTTTCATTAAATGCTCTACTAGTCATGAATTGATTGTAAACAGAACATCAAAGATAAGGATAAAATCTATAGCATATTAAATATCTCAAACAATGCTATGTCTCAGGTAGATCTATGAATCAGACCCATATCACAGACTGTACTTCTAAAAAAATTACAGCATAAAACAGGTGTTTTACTAACAGAAACTGTAGATGGTCCCAGTCCAGAACAGTGGATCCAAGCATGATATCTGGTCCAAAAGTTAGCATCAACACTCTGACTATATACAGTGGGAAACATGAGCAGAGGTGAGTGGAATTGCTGCATCTTGTGAATCCTTTGGAGATTTTTCAAATCTGACACTTCTCTAATCGCATGATCTTTCAAATATATCCATTTAACTACTTAGACCAAAGTGATCCAACCTGAGGATGAGTGGCTCTAGCCTTGCATTCCTGCAATTATTTCTTGGAAAAGCAAGCCATAGGACAATGACCAGGTATAGCTGAAGTCTTCTGCTTCTCTGCATCTGTTTATGCCATAATAAAAAAAACAAAAACAAACTTGGTATAAACCACCACCTGCCTACTCACCCTCTTTCCTCCTGCTTCATATAGTCCTGCCCCTGAAGGTCTGCATTTATTTTTACCAGAAAGTTATTCCAATATAGGTTCTCACCACAACACATGCAATCACTGAAGAAGACACTCAAACACAGCTCCTGGAGCTCTGTGCAAGAAAGGCCACAATGAAGTAGTGAGCAGGGCACCAGGACCACATCAGAGAACTGAAGAACAGGGAGCAAGCAACTGAAACAACATTGCTCATATTGCATGGAAGGACAAGGCTTTAGTGTGCAGGGTTTTTCTGCACTCAAGGGCCCTTGGCAAAGGAAGCTCTCAGTTCATGTAAAAACAGACGTAAAAGCGACACAATCATATAGACTATGTGATTATCTAGGGATTAAGACTCAAGTACAAATCAGAGGCATGTGATTATGACATACAAATATACCTACATGTCTCAAATTTGTCAAACACCACTTAATCATTGCACCAGAAAATCATGATCCCCTTATCACAAAGAGATATATATCTGAGGTCCAGCAAACCTAAGGTATGTTTGAATGCTTTCTGGATAATGTAGTTCAGGTAAATATAAAACTCAGTTAACAAGTAAGTCTGATCTCACAAAGTTGGCCTTTGTCTATTGCAGTTAAGACAAAAATGTAATCTTTTGGGCAGACAAAATCATACAAGTTAAATAACACAGATAAAATTATTCCAGGTCTGCACCATTACTACTTGAGTTTTGCAAAAAAACCTTTGCAAAATCAGGTAAACCTAATATGCGGAGTCAACCATGCTGCTTCAGAGGAAGAAAAATGTATTTTTTTATATTCCTAATACTGGAGATTGTAATGGAAGAGAGCACATGTTTTTCTCCCTTCTTCTTTCAACTCTATCTATAATTTTCTTCTTTTTGTTTGGTGCTTGGCAACAACTGAATTTCTTTTCCCCCTCTGAAGTGATGTGGTTCCTTACTTTCTTGCTCTCAACACTGCTTGAACACTACTGTATATTAGCAGAGCATAAGACAAGCCATTAGGTATTAACTTCACAGAGTGAATCAGTGGCTATTTTGCAAAGTAGAAGTATGGGACAAGTGAAGATGCATTATGTATTCCCTGACCTGTAAGTCTAAATCAGAGAGACATCACTAAACAAAGCAGGCAACTTCTGCAAAACCTTAATCCTCTTTATTAGCTTCAGCTTTCTGAAGACACAAGTTGCTCATTTGGCAGTTACCCAAATGCCTGTTTTGTAAATTAACCAGTGATTTTCACCTCCAGTGTAGTCGATAAAGAATTTCAAATTCATCCTTATAAAGTATGCTTGTTAAACAAAGTGGACATTCAATCAGTCTCTTCTAAAACATGTGAAGTATTTCTCTAGAGCCTTATTTAGTCTTCTTTTTTCACTCTGCAAATAATTAGATCCTCAGAGTAGAATGCCACACAACTTTGCTAAGGACAGCAGAATGACTCCCTTTCTGCTTCGTTATGTGACCATTGCAGCAGCACATGAGTTCATAACAGGAAGTAATGAAGCAAGATATTACACCAAGTGTTCCCCAGAGGCAGCTTAAAAACCCTTCTCCTTGCATCATTGCAGCCTGAACCACTGCAGATCATTCACAACAAAAAGTTTGATTAAAGAGGTGTATCAAACACGAACCCATCAACATCTGTCACTAAATAAGAAGTCAGAAGCCTTAGAAAGAAATCCCTTCTCTGAAAACAGGTTGAAATCAACAGATTTGCATTAATTTCAACAGATCCAAGCAATCACATCCAGCACATGTGAGGAGAACCACCACTACAGCCTGAATAACTGACATTTTCTTCCACTTCTCCAAATTTTTGTTCCGGAGAACAACTGCCATCATTTCAGACAGGGAGGGCCAGGAACTCATATATAAAACACTTTTTTCATTTTACAGATGTCATTTTAGTCCTGTTCTCATAACAGGATGATTCCTGTCCTTCTGTATATGAGTTGGCAGGAAGGATAGGGACAGATGGTATTATTCCCAATATAAAAGGGGGAATTTAGGCACAGAGATATTAAAGATAAATATTAATTAATTTCAATATTCTGTTTGAAGCAGTAGGGTTTGAATTTCTAGAGAGCTTTGTGCTCTTTAGAAATACGTATTCAAAATAAGACAAGTTGAAGGTATAAACCACCACGTTGCTATTTCTCTGTGTTTTTATAAACCAGAGCTCCCAAGTCAGACAGCTGAAAAACAGGTAACAGAGAATGCCTTTGAAAGATCCAATTTACCTAATCTGTCCAGGACCAATCAAGACCTCAGCGGGGAAATTAGAACTAGGCTCCATTTTTTTGGGCCATGTTCTCTGTCATATGGCTGTTTAGTACCCTTTAGTACCCTGTCTGATCAATGTCTGTGCTCTAAAACAAATTAAACTCCTGCACCAGGCAACATACAAGGGAGTCCTAGGGTTAAAACCCACAATGATCACACACAATGAAATTTCTAAAATTAGAGTTTTCTCCACATTTTTGTTTTGAAAAAATGCTTTCTCACAATATTAAAATATATATATATATACGCAGTAGTTATTTAATACAAAGAAGTTGCAGAATCTGAGAATTTCATGTTTTGCTTGTTCATTGGAGGAAACTGAAGAAAATCTCATAATTTCATATTGATGAACACTGATGAATACCCATCAGTAACATTCTGATTCACTGCTGCTTGAACGAATGAACCCTTAGTGATGTACTGTCATCCTCCCTGGGGACCAGCTCTAAAGAGGGAAAGAGATGCCCTGAGAACAAGGTATGTACAAGTTTTCTACTAGGAAGAAAAGATACACTTTAGAAACTCCGGAGTTTCTCTCAAGGAAAGGTAAATTTTGGACACTATGGACTCATACCTCATCCCTCAACTCGCCCCTTCCCAACTCTGGCTCTTGCTCCTTCTTTTATTAGGCAGTTGAGCTTTGATGCTGAGATTGCTGATTAAATGAGGGTAGAAAGTTCATTTTTCTTGCTTAGCTTTATTAACTTTACTTTCAGGGAAATACATCTGGCAAGCTTGTATGAATAATTACTCTGTACAAAATACATGATCAGTGATAAGAAAAGGTATTTCCCCATTGTATTCTTTTCCATGTTTCAATTTCTGGATCCAAAACAAGCAAAATAAACAAAAAAACCTCAAACCTAAAAAAATGCCAACATTTTTTTAGGTAATCAGGATAGTATCTTTTTACATTGACCTGCATCTTAAAAAAAATGGATGAAGTATGTAATCAGAAATTAAATTAAATATGCAGCTTGTGGTAGATGCTTAAAAAGAGAAGTTAATTTAAAATGCTAACATTCTAGAAAAGTTATATAACTGAAAAAAAGGATTAGTAGTGAGAAAGATTGAGTAAGTTTAAAATGAAACTGTATCTGGAAGACAAATTCTATTTCATTACTTTTTTTTTTTTCCCAAAAGTAATGCACATACAAGTTTACGAAAATTATTCATGAATTCATGCTATATTTTGATTTTTTTCAATAAGAAAAATAATTTTACAAAGCTATTGAGGAGCATCTTTTAACACTTACTGAAATCTTTTCCTTTTACTCTCTTGATTTGACATTTTGACAAGCGATTTGTCTAAATTTGAAAGTAAAAAAAAAAAAAGAAGCAGCAGCAAAATTAGGTAGGAGCAAGTTTACCTTTCCATTTCAGGAGTGAAAGTTTAGAAATTTTTTTCAGGTCAGATCTTAAGGAATTATTCTTTTGCCTGGTTACCAAATGAGAAAAAAATCACCCATGCCCCCCTAAATAAGTGTCATGCCTGATCATTCCCTCCTTTATCCTCTTTCATTTAAAAATAAGGAAGTAAACAGATATACATTTTGTCCCTGATCCATTGAGTATTGTTTAATTACACCTTCATTCACAAAGGACTTACCTGGTTTTATCACACCACTGGGTCCTCTTGGCATCTGAATCTAAATGTAGACGAGGCAGATAAAGTCTCAAAGCAGTGGCCTCCCACTGTTGTCCTAAAAATCAAAACACTTCCTAAAACAGCAAATGAACACATGGCCAGAGGATTTTTTTCCAGGATAGCTGATGAACCTGTAACAATCTAGTATGGCACGGATTTCATTCCTATTAAACCAAAGTTTAAAAAGGCTGAGCCCATGATGTTATTTGGCAGATGTTTCTGCACTGAAGGAACAGCTCTTCTTGTAAAGGTTTTTGTCCCTCTGGAGTCTGACTTAAAGGAGTGGCTTCAAGTCATTTTCTTCTACTGAAGAGGGAAAGAGACTTGCAAAAACCCTAACCCAAACCAAACCAAACACTTTTATTAATAGGTGAACCTTGTATCTTTGAAAGATCTTTGCCACAGTCTAGAGATCAAACACTGAAATATTTGACTGACTGTTACCAGTCCCATTTGGTCAATGGGACCAAATCAAAATGATATCAACAAAATAAATCACATAAAAATCAAATCTTTCACCAAAGTTCTGATAAGTTCAGCAGCAAACTACTTGAGTGGATTAGAACAGAAACACCAGGAGATAATAATATATAGGGAGGCACCTGTATCCTTCACACAGTCTAGACAGTGTTAGAGGAAGAAGGTACAAAATCTCACGAGCAGATGCAGTTGACCTGTTGTGTCAATGTATTCCTTAGACCCAGAGCAGCTTCTTTCCTAAAGCACTGGATTCAGCTGCTACTTGCTGCTTCAGGTAATCCTGGCTGCCTCTTTAATTTTTGTCAATCAGCAATTAATTAGCAGTTTCTTACAGGTAGCATCTGATAAACAAACATAAATAACCTCATACAGAATTCCTTGACAATGACCTCCTCTTCAAAATGAACTTGAGAAGAGAAGCTAGCATAAATTTTTTTTAAAAAGGAAACCCCCAAAAACCCATTCTTTAGTTTCAAGTGATTTATATTGCATAGAAGATGAATGGTCTTTGCACCTTTGCCAGTTGTTGGTTTATACTAGACAGATACAAGGAGCTTCAAAAAGACAGAGTACTAGAATTGACTGCATTCACTCCTTGTACAGGTTTGTAAAAATCCTTTCAAACCACAGGGCCAGCCTCAGGGCTAGGACTAGAGCAGAGGAAACTGGCTATTTTAAGGGAAGTCAAGAAGACACCTTTGTGTGAACTGCATTAATGGCTACTGAAAAGGAAAATGTAAATTCCTTACGAAGGTTACTTATTAATCATTTCTGATTCATTTTCAACCCTGAGTCTTGCCTGAGTTTTAGTGGAAAGTAAGCTTCTTGAGGTATAAAGAAAGTACAATACTACTGATTTCTTGTCTTTCCTGCTCTCACACATGACTCGTAACCCAAAAAATGTTCTCACCTTGCCAAGGAATACATCAGCAATAAGAAACACAAAGCTTGAACAAGAAAAAAAAAGAGCTGTAAGGTTTATATCTTCAAAGCAAAGGAGACTGTCCACAACCTCATCTGCATGATGCTTCATTTCTGATGCAGTGATAAAAGTTGAAGGATGCCAAATTTGCTGGAAATTCAGAGAAAATGTTGGGAAAAAATTTTACCATAAACAAGTGGAACAATAAGGTGAGCGATAAGAACTGTGAGCAGTCCTCACCATTCTATTTTCTGAGCAAACGTGGAGGTCTAGACAACTCATACTACCTGTTGAAAACTCCCTTTTCAAGGAGAGGGAATAGAGGTGATCTAATTTACTCATACATTAGTTGTTGTCACCTAGCTGGAATGAGAGCTGGGAGAGAGCTCCAGCTCTAAATTCAGAAGTGGAGGGCTGGACTGCCACATCAGTGGCTTCGTGGTCAGATTTTTGAAAGCCTCTCAGAGGTTCCTTTGTTCTATAACACATGTGCATCATCCTGCAGATTTTGCATATAGCAGTCGTTGCACTTATGGATGCAAGCTGAGTTGTACCAGTCACTGTCAGCACTAATGTGTGTTAGTGGCCTTGTGTAGACCCAACAGTTTCTTGGTGGTGTGAGCTTATTGGTTTCTGTGGAATAAAGAGCCTCTGAAGCTTAGCACTTTGGAATGATTTTCACCACTTCCTCAGCATGTATTTTCCCCCCTCTTTGGCCTGCTGTTTTCCAGTGCCTCTTCCTTCATCCAGACTTACTGTCATGGACAGGAAAAGAGACTTCTAGAATACTCCTTTCTAGTAGTGTATGCTTGCTGGAGATGGCTTTAGCCTTCCCCAGAGTTTGCTTCTCTATAAACACAAAAGAACACCTACAGGACCCAAGGATGATGTTTGAGGACAGCCTGGTGTGCTGCAGGTGTTCTGTCACCCAAGCTGGGAGCAAATCCCAGCAAAGCACTAGGCTGCTGCTGGAGGCAAAGGAAGCTCCTGGCAATCACAATGCCATCACTCAAATTCAGNTTGTACCAGTCACTGTCAGCACTAATGTGTGTTAGTGGCCTTGTGTAGACCCAACAGTTTCTTGGTGGTGTGAGCTTATTGGTTTCTGTGGAATAAAGAGCCTCTGAAGCTTAGCACTTTGGAATGATTTTCACCACTTCCTCAGCATGTATTTTCCCCCCTCTTTGGCCTGCTGTTTTCCAGTGCCTCTTCCTTCATCCAGACTTACTGTCATGGACAGGAAAAGAGACTTCTAGAATACTCCTTTCTAGTAGTGTATGCTTGCTGGAGATGGCTTTAGCCTTCCCCAGAGTTTGCTTCTCTATAAACACAAAAGAACACCTACAGGACCCAAGGATGATGTTTGAGGACAGCCTGGTGTGCTGCAGGTGTTCTGTCACCCAAGCTGGGAGCAAATCCCAGCAAAGCACTAGGCTGCTGCTGGAGGCAAAGGAAGCTCCTGGCAATCACAATGCCATCACTCAAATTCAGAAGAGGGCAGGATCCTCCAGCCCTAGAAGAACATGACATCTCTTATCTGGTACATGTTGATGTTGCTGAAGTCCTCCTTTTACTGAAAGCTGGGTGTCCCAGCCTGAACATACTGCTATCCAAAAGCTGGAAGAGCTGGCCAAATCCTCAACAGTTAGAAATATCATTCAGCCAAGCCACTGGGCTTTATATCATGAATTATAAGTCATGATTTGCTTTGAGGAATGGTTTTGTACTGCCATGTAAGCCTGTATGTTTTATCAGCTTAGCCCAGTATTGCTGAATTTGCCATTTCTCCCTTTTTGAAGGAAAGGCTGTTAAAAGGCAGCACAGTTATGAGTGCTCTGGAGGATCTAGCCATGCCAAAAGCAAAAGAAGAGTTTTGGAATAGGAGCTTTAAAATCCTCCTGCCACAGCAGAGCAAGGAATGATCCAATTTACTCTGGTGGATGATCAGGCTGTATATACAATTTCATTATCTGCATTCCAGGTTTCTAGGGAGATTAGTATTCACTCAAGTGTGTCTCTGGTGGCTGAGGAGTACATCTGAATTCTTTACTATGTGCCCTGAGTGTACAGTTAGAAATGCAATCAGAAATACTAAACAAAACCTTCTGGATGATAATGACAGGCATTATATGATACTGAAACGCCAAAACACACCAGTCTTGGGTTTAGATTTCACGCCAGTACCTGAAATAGGGTAGAAGTGGAATTAAAGGCACGTCAAAAACAGATTGTCATCCCAGATAGACAACATGCAATTAAGAAATTAACTCCTGGGATACCTCCCTGACTTAGGCTTTCCAGGTGCCTAAATCTACTCTCCAAAATGTCCACAGTCAGACCACCTTGCAGCTTATCCCTAAGCACAGCTAATGCCACACTATCTAAGGTCCCTGTGGGATCAGATTGAGATTAGACATAGAAGGCATCGACAGATTCCACCTCACATACGGCCATCAGATCAGGCTCCTCTGAACCTGTAGTAATGTATTTGCTTCAAGATAGTGTGGCTGAGTAGCTAAATATCTCATTTGTCTAGAGGAGAGATATGGAGATCCTTCCTTTTAGAACAGTTCATATTATACAATCACCTGTGTTACACATTTTTTTTTTAATGTAATGCTCTTGCTTCACTTTCCAATTGTTAATCTTGAGAATTAAGTCCCCTCTTGTATGTTCTTACGTTGGCCCAGTTTTCTGCACTGGGCAGCACTGTGCACCAGAACACAGCCCTGAAATTTCAAATCCGCCTCCCAAAATCGAGCACGAAGGAAGATTCCTCCCAGACCAAAGGTGCCAGGACAGAAAGGCCTTCCTGCCCGTGGAGTGGACATGGTGGCCCATCAGATGCACCTGAGACCCCAAGGCTACAACTTTTCTCCTGGGTGGAATGGCTGTCATTCTCTTCCTGGAGCACAGCCTCGAAAATGCAAATCTGACTCCCAAAATTAAAGAATTATGAAGATTCCTCCCAGACCAAAGGTGCCAGGACAGAAAGACCTTCCTGCCCGTGTGTTGTGGATTGGTAAAAGAAATAAAACCGTTCCTCC
>VYZS01039304.1:1855-54127 GCA_013400695.1 Neodrepanis coruscans | reverse complement strand
TTATTGCCTACTATTGGTATTTGCCAATGGTGGTATATAGAGTTGGCTGTAGTGATCTGGTCTGTAGAAATCTTTGCCTGAACCTGGAGAAGCCCTTTCAAAGCCCCTTTCAAAGACTGAAAACTAAAAATTACTGATGGGAAAAAATATTAAACTATTAAGGGTAATTCAAAATACACTATGAATCAAAGATATACATAATGTTTCCATAACATCTGACACAATGGGGCTTTGTCCCTACAAGCAGCCTCTGGGCATTCCTGTGATATAAGCAATAATAGATTTGTCTCTGAAGCTTTGAGTTATTGTGGCACCTCCAATAGAGGCAACGTCTGAAATAATTTAAAACCTGGAAATAAGAGAAACCTTTTAAAAATAAAATACATACATACATATACATCTACATGCACACACATATATAAATAAATATAACTTTTCCTTGCTTTAACCTTTTAATTCATTGCCAAGAAAAGCTGGCTGAGGAATCGGCATCTGCCGTGAGCCCTCATTTATTTTCCAGCGCTGCCTTGCCCCATTGCCCAGGCAGCCTCTGCACTTCCCCTCCTCTCATCCCTCACCACTTTGCCTTCCTCTGAACCCAGGATACAGAGCAGCCTTCCAGCACACAGCCCTTCTCCCCTTACAGCCTTCCCAGCCCCTTTCCTCCTTCTGCCAATCCCTGCCTCACTCAGCTTTCTGACAGGAGGCTGCTTATACAGAAAAAACAGAATCCCTCTTCTACCCGGCATTTTTTAGGCAGCATTAACAACAGACTTTTATACTCAAAATTATCAGCTTAAAAGTGTTCAGACTGGGGCTAAACTCCTTGTCAGCTCGAGCTGTATCTCTCTGGGTGATCTGGACACCAGACTTGGTTTAAGTGGCTGGGATGCTTATCTAGACATCTAGAAACTTTGGGAAGTAAAGAACTTGTGGGAATGTTTGAATGTTGCAACAGGTAGAAGCAATTCAAGAAACAAAAAGTTGCTGTGAATTAAGTATTGTGTTGGCTACTGAGTCCCTTAACTTTCAGTATCGATGCTTCTTGAAATGCACTTGAACAAGCACAAGCCTATTTCAGGGTGAAACCAGAGTTGCCTTGTAAGGAACTTTGAAGCCTGGACTGGTTTCCAGGGTTTTCCCTCTGTTAATACCGTGGTTTAAAATAATAGGGAAGTATGCAGAGCATGAAAAGTGGAAAAGAAGAAAAGTGCTTCAAGACCAACCACTTTTTAGTGGACATTTGGGAACTGCCTGGAGGAGTGCCAGGACTGGAACAAGGTGCGAAATCACGCAATTATAAGAAGGGTGGCAGGTGTAAAACAGAAGTCTCTTATGGAGCAGTGGTTTGGGGTGTAATATCTGCAGGAAGTTGACTGCCAGCCCGACACAGAAGGGATTGAAGAAGGAGGCCTGGCAGGATTACCACAAGGAAGTAACGAGCCTTCAGGTATCCTAAACACACACACGGCCTGTGTGACTTTTCACAAACCTCCTTTTCTCTTTTATGTTGCTCTCATGTTAAAATAAACCATGCAGTGGTGGTAAGAAGGAGCCTGAGGCTCCTACAGAGAAGAGCTGAATGGTCACTGCTCTGTGGGATGTGAAGGTGGCCACACTGTGCTGCAGCACCACGGGGTCCATGGCAGCTCAGGGTCACTTTTGATGCCTTTTCCAATGGCTGGGACAGGTGTCTCCTCCTGCTGAGGGTCTCAACAAGCTGACTTTATCCTGCCTTTGTGCAGCCAACATGACTTGTGTCACTTGCTTGAAGGGAAGCAGGACCAGGCCCTGCAGCAGTAATTGCGAGACATTTTCATTAGTTCAGCCACATGCCTTGCTCCAAAGTCCCTGGCTTGTCATAAACTTTTCTGCATTACACTCTTCACCCAGATATGGCTCTACCACACACTCCTTGTCTAACAGATTATTAAAAGAATATTCTTTCTGTACTGTCTCTTCTACCCACAGGAGATGCAGCTGGCATCCAGCTTCTGTGACTGTTGGGTAAAGGAGCACTAAAACTCTACATTGATTAGACAAAAACCTGGATGGGGAAGAAATGCTAAATCCAACATAAATATTCAGTGCTATCTTCTTTTGAATCAGTTATGTTAAAATGAAGCCACGATATTGTGGGCACAATCTTGATGCAAAAATCGTTGCAGTTTTAAATACAAATTAAATACTTGGGGTGATCGTTAATCATCTTTATAGTAAAGAAGGACTACTAAAAGAAATGCTTTTTTATACTCTGAATATATTCAAATCGCCCTTGGTATGAATCAGTTCAGTTCCAAGAAATGCAATTTATACCAGAACTGTAATAAATTCCAGGGACCTCTGAGCCGATTCTTTTCAAGTAAGTTCAATGCATTTTATTAAAAAACACACCAATAAAACATCACAGCCTTCCTTGTAAGCCCCAACTCCCCTTTACAAACTGGTGAATTTGTGATTTACCCCAAATTCTCTAATAATCCTGTGACAGAGACAGCCTGTCACTCAGTCAGTTCTGTGGCTCCATCCTCCTCCCAGGCACAGCACTTTCTCCTGAACTTCATTTTAGCAATTGTTTAGCAATGGAGTAGCAATTGTTGTTCAGAAAACCAGCAGAGTACAGGTACAAACCCTGCCTTTACAAACTCTTCCTCTATAGACTTTTTAGAAAAAGATGTCTTTGTGCCAAATCATCGTTTTATACTGGCCAGCCAAGAGAAACAGCAGAGCCTTTGCAACACAGCTATTTAAAATAAAATGGCTTCTTTAGAAAGCTCTAATAACTAATTTCTAGCCATAGAAATCATGTATTCTGTTTATCAAGATGCTTTCTCCATATTCCAAGCTACATTATCTGGATGACATTCACTGTGAAGCATCTGCCTCACAGAATGGGAAACACGTGTTTACAGGGAAGGAGGGACGAAAACCACTTTCATACACGGGTTTTATCATGTAAATAAGTTGCTGGAAAGCCAGTTTGTGACAATGCCAGTATTGGGAGAAACTTGAGTCTAATTAGAAACTGCCCTACACAGCCCAGCCATTAGCAGTGGAACACGCTGCTTATTTTATGTACCAATTAAAGTGTTGCACTGCACCTTTGACAGCCATAATTACAAAAACTGACACAATGAGAGTAAGTAAACAGCAGTTGTGACCGGGAGTACAGCACATACCTGATTTATTATCTCTCTAGTAAATAAATGCAGTTTGAAGTAACAAGTGTTAATCAAAGACCTGCAGTTTGCAAATCTCAGGTGACCAACAACCACATCCAGGACTGGAAATTACTAACTGGCCTCTTCCCTTCCATACCGAGGTCTGAACACTCCGCCAACTTAAGTGTAAAAAAGTAACAGTAACCTTGAGAAAAGACAGACATCCATATTAAAGAGCACTTGCTCCTCCTCTCTGAAATCAAACAGTTCTTTCCCAGGAGGCACAAGTATCACCCGAGCACACACGGAGGGAATGCAGAGGGGACACCAGGTCCAGCTCCCTGCTGAGCTGCCTTAGGCAAAAACACTCCCAATTACCAAAGGCAGGAGCTGGCACTGAAGTTGGGGCTGCCTGGCAGGGGTGACATTGGCACTGATCTCCTTTTAACCTGTCCCATAAATATTTAAGGGTTTAAAACAAAAATAATAATCACATTTTTAAAAACAATGAACTTAATATTGACAGTAAAAAGTTTGGCAAGTTATTTTTGAATTGTAAATGGGAAAAATATTTGAGCATCTCTCGGATCAAACTGCGTAGACTGTGTCAAGAATATTTTATTTCATATTCAGATGGTTTCATTAAATTTGAGCATAAAAGGACTGTTAATGATTTTCAAATACTTAAGTGACTTGTGTGCCACTTTTAAATGTTCACTTTACAGACGAAACTGCACAAAGATGCCCCTGAAGCTGCAACTGAAAACCAAAGGAAAAAACCCCGACCATACAAGAGAAAGGTTTTCTCTACTTTTTGCAGAAAATTCTCTGGCTTCTCAGACAACAAAGTCCACAGGCCCTAGGAGAGCACAGGCAGGTATTTAAAACTTGTCTTATTTTAAAAAACTATGTCTAATCTTAGCTACTGAGGAGAGGCATCAAATAGACATTGAAGGGGTCTGCAGACAGTGCAGGGCTTTCCTACCCTGTCCCATCTACCATTCAAATTTAGCTCTGGAGAGACCAACTGTAAAAAAACATGTTCTTTTCTCACAGCTCACTCAAACCCTTGCTTTCCCTGATCCTGCTGAATATGATTTCATTTATCAGGAAAAAAAATAGAAAAGAACAAACAGAAAAAAAAAATATGGCAGTTTTAGCAAAGTACACACCTTCCCATGTGAGAACTAAACTGAATCCATATGGGAACTGAACTGAGATCAGTCATCATTACTGAGGTTAAAGCAAGCCAGTAATCCATCCCATTTTAAAATTATCTGCACTATGTTTTGAAAATTCATTCTGCTGTGCAATGATCTCATGTAGAAGAGTGATGAGCCACAGGTCATCTCCACGGAACAATGATGGTTTTTATTTGAAGAACATATTTGTCATCTCTTTATGTACAGCAACACCAATACACTATGTCACATTCCTTTGTTCACTTACACAGCCACACAAGTGATTTTAGGCACTTCTTTCAATGATATCTCGATCCCCAGTGACCTATTAAGAATAGGTGAGAGCAACAGGAGAGGGAACTTGAATGTGGAGCAATGTAATTCCACCACTTCCATCAGTAACATGGTGAGGACACCAGCTTATTAATGTCTGAACACAGTAACTGACACTGACTACAAAATACAGTGGAAAAGGGACACAAAGCACTGAAGAAAAGGAATTACACCAGTGATGTATTTGACTTGAAGGTTCCCTTCATTTATTTATCAGGGTAGGAAGTTTGCTTCCTTCCGCCTCTCAGCCAAAGTTCTTTTTGGTTTTATCTGTGTGCTAAAACACACATACACACACACAGTCCCATTTTAAAATGAAAGGATGTGCTCCCCTCGGCAGCTGGTTGTACCCCAGAAGAGTCTGCCTCCCTCTGAGCTCCCTCCCTGCCGGGACTGGGAAGGCTGCTGGAAGGGATGGGCACCTATTTTGATCTGCAGTGTCACATTACCAGGCAGATAACGTGCAACCACAGATCCAGCTCTCAGTGCCTGACAAAGACAGGGGACTTTATGAAACAATCTAACTGTGACTCATTCCAGATCAGCTACAAGAGATTGGGGTTTTTGGCTGGAGGAGCACTTGGAGGACTGAGCAGGAGCAGTGCCTGCTCTGCATATGCACCGACTATTCTTGGCTCGCAGGTTTATCCACAGCCGTGCTCGGCCAGAGAGCTGCCTGCTCATGGCTGGGGAAGGGACCCTGCCGATTCACCTTGCCTTGGTCACCTCTGTGCAAGATTAATGCAGTGCATTCTTCTGAGCTGGGCTGAAAGTGGAGCAGGTGCAGAAAAGCATCTGTTTTCCCCCGAGCAGAGAGAACCTCTGTGAGCAGGGAACACCTGCGCAATTGCTGGGCTCGGGTGCCTTCCTGGAGCCGTTCACTGCGCTACAAAAGTTTCTTCCAAGTCCAGTGTAGTTCTAGACTCAAGTGTAAGTGATATCCCTGCACTCAAAGTACTGTCACAGCTATTAAGATCTGCCAGGAAGCTCTTGCTCTAAGACTGAGGTAAGATCTCCTGGGACTGGCAGGCTCTCAACTAATAGTCTCAGCCTTTGAAATTCATTCCCTTTGGCAGCTTCCCAAAGCCAGATGCTAATGACCTTAGGCATGATGCAAGACCTTTTTACTGGTGTAATTTTATTTTATTTTTTTAATTTCTGAAGTAGCAATGCAGCCAAACATTTCTTATCTTCTGAGCAAGTGTCCATTTTAACATTGTGAGTAACCACGAAACTTGTTCAGAAACATTGTCTGAACCAATCCTGCCTAAGAAAAAGGTCACTCACTCAGTAGCATTCAAGAACAAAAGTTTCTGAATTGTTCTTTACATTAAAAAATTAAGACTTTAATGGAAGTTTAAGCTCAAATACCTTTAGATTTCTATACACTTATTAGACAGTTTTCCAGGGAATTTGGACTAATGGGCTAAATGCTGACTTTAAACCATATTCCCAACCTCATCCCAGACAACTGTGTGACTACAGGCAGGTGATATCCTCTCTCTCCTCCCTACAGCCTGTGCAGCAGGATCTGTCCTGTTGCAGAAGCAAGAAAGCACCTTGTGCTGCCCTGCTAAGGGTTGTTTTAGAGCTGCTGTGCCATTAGTTAACTGCTTGTAAAGCCTGGAAAACCATTTGCTTGAATGAATGAAACCTGATGGTTTTTAGGACAACAGTTTCCTGACTTCTCTGATGCTTAGTAAGCATCAGTAGAGGATATACCAAAAGTTTATTCTGTCCAGGCTTCCTCTATCTCCAGGGCAGAGGGAGAGGCTCCTTCTGTGGGTGTTTCAAAGCAGGAGCCTAATGCAGATATTCTGCCAGCTCTGCACAGTGCTCCACAGAAATGTTGATACATGTGGCCTAGGAAGATTAGCTTCATTAAACATCATCCTTCCTCTTTTCCTTCTCCCTTGCCTCCAGATACGCTGAGGAAAACACCACCAAGTCAAGGTAATTTCATAAAACTACAGATTTCTTAGTTTCATTTCAATTTAAAACATACTTAAAATTAGCTCCCAGTATGTTAAAAGCAGCAACAGTGACTGTGCTCCTGCACAGAGTAAATAATAACAGGACACTGTGATATTCTGTGGCAAACAAATTTTAGTTTGAGACTTTTAAACACCTTGACTGTTTTCTTAGATCAGCAAGTCCAAAAATGCTATGAACCTTCTCAAAAATGGGCTCTTGCTCTATAATTCAATCAACTACCATAAATACAAAAGCAGCCATGACTCACTTTCACAAGAAAATGAGCACAATAAACAGGTTTTTTATCCTGTTGCAGGGAACTTTTAAACACACAGACCAGCACACTAATATAGAACAGACAATGAAGGACGTGCCTATGTGCAAAACTGCTCTGCAATTCCTACCAGAAACAAAGTCATTCACAATTTGCTGTTCTCCAGTTTTAAACTCAAAAGGAATTGTTATTTTTTGGGGAGCATTGTTCAGCTTTATCATCTCAGCATTAGGTCACCAGCACACAAACCCTCAGTGTCAGAGTTACAGAGCACACCACTCCTGCAGTCAGGAAATCACTTTCAAGACCAAAAGGAGGAAGCAAAGTATGTTTACAAAGCTTCATCTCTAGACATTTGTAATTGTTGACAAAATCTGTATTTTTGTGAATGGGCAAATAATTCAGGCAGCAACCTCTCTCTAAACTTCAGTGGGCTGCATCTGTTTATTTCCTCCAGGAACCTACACAGGTATCAAGCTGCAGTGAAAGGCTTGGAAAACAGCTCCCACATTAGCTGTTCTCTGGAAATGAGGTAAGATCACGAGCTCTGCAGCCGGAGCCGAAGGATGGAGCCTCACACCGCATTCCAGGGCGGGCTCCTGAGCTCTGCCCATTAAAGAGCCGTAACCTCAGCGGAGCACTGGGGTTACACGGGACTTCCTGCACTTGACTATGAGAAGTACCCGGCACAGTTGGCCACACTAATGGTATTGAAGCTCTTTGCAAAGGTTGCTCCCCAAAGACATGCCCAGGGACTTGTCCTGCCTTGCTTTAATGCAGGCTGCAGGAGCTGATGTAGCAGAGGCAGAGGCAGGCACTGGCTGTTAAGTATTCTCTCCCTGACAGGAGCTGCTGCAGCACTCTGTAGGATTCTGATCAGCCACACTGCTTTTACAGATCAATTGTGGATACTTTCAGAGTATTTCTAATGATCTATTATTAATTGCCAAGAATTACATTCCAGTCTTAAATTCAGAAGGGAGAGAAACTGCAACTTTCAGCTGTCAAGGACAGTAATTCAGTACTTAAATCACAAGTGTCAAAAGCTGTAAGTGGACTGATTTATACTAATTTGAACAACTTTGTTCATCTAGAGGAAATAATGAAAGAATAGCAGGGAAAGGGCATTTGAGTGAGGCGTTATCACTAAACCAGCACTCAAGTGACTGACTCAATGAAATAGAGATGTGCTGGTGTTAGTAGTTTAGTGAGAAGTGAAGATTACAAGATCACCACAAAGTGTAAAGAAACTGTATTTAGAAAAGGTCAAATAAAGGGAAAAACTCAGTTAAAAGCCAGATCCTTAGTACACCTCCTGTGGTATAAGAGGACTGAGGTTAGTTAAACCCTGACATTTCCTACTGACTTGAGGTTTTGTCCCGTGTTTGTGCAAAAGAAAATGATGTTAAGTAGTAAAAGTAAAGTAAAAACTCAATAGATCTGCAAAGGAGTCTGCTGGGTTGAGATTTTGGATAGTGTATGTATTCCATGCCTGGATAAAGGGGGAAAAAAAGAAAGAAGAAAAAAAAAAGAAAAAAGAGGACTGGCAACTCCACCTGGATGCTATCAGTCTTGGCCAAGTAAACAGTACTGACATTAGTGCTAGCCTGCTGAGTGGTACAGGTTAGGAAGGGTCACAAAGGCAAAATGGTGACCAAACGTGCCTTGAGGTAGAGATGCTCTGGAATCTGTCACAAGAGGAGAGAGCTGAAAGCTCATTTTATCTAGAAGTCATTTCATTTTAGAGTTCAAAACAATTAAAGACATTGAAAGAATTGTACAAACATGGATTATAGTGAGACAGAAACAATCTCCTTTTTCATATAAACATGCCTTGGACTGCAGGCACATGGTGTGATGTGTATTGTTCCTGAGATAAGAGTGCAGCACACCAGAAAATGACAAGGAAATGCATCAGAGGGACAGCAAAAAAATCACAGAAAGTTTCCCTCATAATGCTAAATAAATACTCATACCTATAATAAAACTAAAGAAAAAAAAAAAGCATGCAGGCAAACAAAAAGAATTTGTCATGTCCCAATAGCTAAATGAAGTTTTTTGCTGAAGTCCCTTGAGATAAAACCTTCTTTTGACACACAACCTGCTAAGTTGCACCCAAATTTGCAAACTAGAGAAATGTCTATTAGTAAACAATAATCACTGGCTTGTAATAACTATTTCATGAGGATTTTTTCCACATGGCTTTAAATTCACCTGAAAACCTTATTAAGGGAAACAGCCTGCAATAATTATTCATTTGAATTTTCTAGTTTGTTTTCTTTCTTTCCTGTCTGCAAAAATAACTCTGAAACCATACCTGGAAGCCCCAACTCCTGAAAAATACATTTTACCAGTAATATTTTTTACACAGATGAAGGATTTTTTTCTAATACCACTTTCAGCCCCCTCCCAATGTTTTAGCCCGTATCAAGGAAAGAGAACAAAGCATGAGTGATACCTGCATGGGGCATTAAGCAACAAGACTCAGTATTCACATATTTTGAAATTTGTTCAAATCTACAAACAGGGTGGGAGGTTATGGCCACCTCAGAAATGAAATGGTTACAGCATCTTAAACACTGATCCTTTTCCAGGCATGTTCAAATAACACAGCAAAAAGATAAAAACCAAAACACCCACAACAAAAAACCATGAAAACCCTCAACAGTGAAGTGAAGTTCTGAACTAATTTTCCTCCTCCTGCAGCATCCAGGAAGTGTATTACACGCCACTGGCGAGATACCAAAGCTGTGACTCTGGGGGGATGACTGAAGGAATCCTCACAATTCTACATCTTGGAAATAAATTTTGTGCTAGAAGGAAAAGCTCTTTAACACATGCCATCTGGTATCCTCTGCCTTCCTTTTATGAAAAGGGAGGGCAGAGAGAGAAGCTGCTCCTCATATACAGACCAAGACATGGTGGGCCAGAAACCAGACTGTGGCAGGAGCAGCAGAAACAGCAGCTCAGCTGCTGCTTTTCTCTCCCAGCTGCATCTCTGGAGAACAGGGCACTTCCATAAGTCTCAGTATCAATCTGAGTTCTCAGATTTATATCAGGAAGCTAATTATAATAAAGTGGGAGTGTCACTTGGCCCATTAGTTACAGGAGAATAGCCCCTAATTGCACTGTGAATAGAAAGGGTTGTGCTGAAGCCACTATTCTGCACTGAACTCAGCTCTCAGATATCAGATGATTTTTCCTATAAAATGTAACTTGCAATATGTCTTAAGCAAAAATTCAAACTATCTCCAAAATTTAAAATCAACTATTTTATTTAACCTTAAAATAAGTAAATAAAAACTCAACTGAAATCAGTATTATATCATATTCAGAAAATCCAGATGAGACGTAATTACTGCTTCAGGATTACCAAAAGTTCCGTAACTTTTTGAGAAACACTTCCTTTAAGTAGCTGAGAAAAATTCAAATACAGATAAGACTCATACCCAGACAGGCAAAGAAGTGCCTGCCATCCATTCCTAGTGCCCCAATAAGGTGTCCTGACTCCTCCTTATCCTGCCAGGAATTGAAGCAGAAAGGGCTCTGCGCAGTGGGAGTCACCCCCAAGGAAATTCCTGCCGAGTAGCAGGAGGCAGAGTGGGGACATGGCTTGAGCATTTCTGCATTCCAGCTCTCTGCAGTGGCTGGAATGACCCAGCAGGGCCATCTGCAGCCACACTTCAGTCTGGGCAACACCCAGGCTGCTCTAACCTGGGGTATGGACCAGAGCACCTCCTCTGGCTGAGGGAACAGACTCCGAGGGATATAAAGCTCCTTTCCATCTATAGGAACCCAGTGATTTATTTGGGTCATTCATTAAACTGCTGTAGGACTTGTCCCATATAAGTTAAAATTAGTGTTCAAATCTCATGAGACAAAGAACACGATAGGAAATCACCAGCACAATAAAAATCAGTAATTTATATAAGACCTTGCAACAGTATTGTAACAGTTTGTTCCATAATAAGAGAGTAAAAGTTATTAAACAAGCAATGTTTATTTATATTATGTAACATAAGCACAGTTTGTATCATATCTGGGGTGTATTTTCCTCTGAGTGCAAATATTTAACTCCCATTCATGTTAACAAGAGGTTACCTACCATGTACTTTGGCAAGAGAATAAAACCTGAATTTTAACATTAATCTTAAGCAAGCTTTCAACTTGAAAGAATCTTGAGAGTACCTTGTATTAACACTATCTTAATTGCTCTGAAATCTGGATTTTGTGTGGAGCATATACACAGATAAAACTAACTCGTGTGAACTTTAAATTGCACATTTTAGGATAATGGGAAATAACTGTGTGTCACCTTTCTGTAAACTGCATAGCTCACTCTGGGAAGGCACTGTTTGCAGAGACACTGATAAAATCTTTGAAGAATTCTCTCCATTTCTAAGAACATTCCCTAAATAACTCACACTAGTTTTCACAATAAAAATAGTGGAGGAAATTCCTGTTACATTTGAAAACAAAACAACTTTCTGGTATTCTCTGTTTACAGTTTGGGGAATATCTCCTGTTCACATTCACACTCTCAGTGAGGACAGTGAGGTACCACAGATACACAGTGCCAGGAGAATGTGGCCCTTTGCATTTTGTGAAAGTGCTTTGATCATGACTCTCTCAAGACATCGTTTTCAACTCGAATGCAATTGACTGCTATTGCACCATATGTTCCTTATGTGTGAGCTCTGGCTTGTTCATTAATTTTTATGCCACTACTGTTGGAATTCAGCCAGTGTAATGTGGAGGCAATTAGCAATGTCAGAGTGTTCATGCCAGCATATAATGAGAGAGAGAGAAAGGGAGAAACAGGGAGATTATACTTCCTGCTACAGGCAAGGGTCCTCTTCAGAGGCTTTTCTTTTTTTTTTTAAATGGTATTTGAAAACTGCAGCATCTAATAAAAACAGACAGGTGACAAGAAATAAAAGTCTCGTTACAGAAGTCAAATTTACTCACTTACAAAAACTCTCCGACAGCTTTTTAATATGTTCACCTATTTTCAGAGGATGAAGCCGAAGACGCCCTGTGGCCTGATGACCTCATCTTCTAATCTTACAAACACTGCAGTCTGCTACAGCTCTCTATCAAAATGCTTAGTTTTAGCCTACAAAAAAAGAACAGAAATACTAGAACAGAAATATACATTAAATAGTATGTGCTCCAATTACATGCTATTTACTGATCAAATCTGTGGCTTCTTGTTATCTTAAAAAAACCCTACTATGGCAAATCTTGCCATCTGAGATTTTACACTGTTTTTCATTCTTGTTGCTATTTGTGTTCTTCAAATATTCAAGATAAAAAAGTATAATATATGACTCAGGTTCCAAGAAGTCCTGGAGACCTCACTAAAGTCTCCACCTCTTCCCATTCCTAGTGTGACACACAGATATCCCTCCCCACTTTCCTTCCAGGGAGGAAACAGGGCAAAAACTACATTCTGAAACTGGCCCATCTCAGAATACAAATGCACCCAACGCAAGACCTACAAAACTTCTGCAGTATTAGAAATCTCACTCCCACAAATCCAAAAGCAGAACTAGAATCCTCTGTCACAGTATCTTCCAGCTGAACTCATTATTCTCTCATGAGAGTGAAGATAAACACGATAAACACAGAAACCCCTCCATAGATCAAGACTTGACAGACTTTTGTTTCCTTGTGTCAACATCCACATGTATGTTTACAAAGCAGATAACTCAGAATAACACAACTAATCAGAAGAATGGCTCAAGCTGCAAAATCTAAATCCATATTCTCCAATGGTTCCCTCTACTTCCCATCATGATTCAGAGCCAGGCTTGGCTTTCACAGCCCATTAAGGAGACAGACAACTCTGAAGTTCGCTGGGGACACAGTTTTCAGTTCTGTGGTGTTTAATGGTTTAATTATCTATTTGCCTGTGAAGTCATTAAGCAACCCTGCACCAGTAATATGGTTATTAAGAGATACCTCCTCCTGCAATCATTTAAATAACAGTTACAGGAGCATGGTGCTGCTTGTGGTAAGGGTCCTGTGGCTCAGTGGCAGCCTTTCACTTTGGAAAGCTTGGCAGGTATATAATGATAGTTTGACTAATCCACCTTAATTCCTACTGGATATTTACCCTCATTACGAAATCCAGAGCATCTGGCCAGGCTGATGTACAACCATCCCTAAAGAATCCTACTCAGAGGTTTGCAAAGGCATTGCTGCCCTGAATTAACACATGTAAAGAGCTTCTCCAAAGCCCACTGAGATCCAAGTCAGGGCTTGTTGGGCTCAGAAGACATTTATGCAGTTTGGCAGCACGGCCTGCCCAGGACCCAGCTACTGCCATTTGTTCAAACTTCAGGAGCAATAGAATTCAGCCAGAGCTTTTAATAAGGTTCTAAAGCAGCTCACAGAAGTGTCAGAAACTTTCTAAACTGGAAGAGTTTTAGCGAAACTTAGTCAAAACCCCAATGTTTTAATAGTGCAACATTAGACAGTTGCATTGAAATCACTCGGCTTGAATTCAAGGGGTTTTTTTTCCAATTAATTTGACCTTTATATTATATATTATATTTAATACTGAGAAATAATTGTGGAAGAAAGCTGCAAACTTCCAGAAAGGAAGTTTTCTGTAGTTTAGCAGCTTCCCCATACCTGTTTGTCTTCTTCAGTGGATGCTATTCAGTGGTTGCTATTTAAAGCAAGAGCAAGCCCTGCCTTTGTATCAGAGGTATCTTATCACAATCTGATCTATCACTACTGAACAGATACTTATTCTTTTAGTAAGGGGACCTTCGTTAAGTCCAGTGAAGTAAAAAATGATGTTTTTACATTTTAATTGACAGGACATTTGAAAAGTATGTTCTTTGCTTACTTTCATGTTATTGCAGTAATAATACAGGGGAGTTTCACTTTAATTGCATGTTAAGAATAGAAAAGAAAGGGTAAAGCTTAGAGAGCAGTCATGAGGTGATTGGATTAAGCAGCAAAACCCAGCACTACTGAGTGGCAGGGTAATTCCTCAGTCAAATGTTATTAGAACAATTAATAGAGTCCCCACACTGCAAGCTAATCCAGAGATTTTTGTTTCCTCTGTAGAGATTTTTTTATAAGTTGGTATCTTTGCATGTTGCATGCAAGACCAATTTAGTAAAAAACTTTTCTCCCTTTACAGGGACCTCAGATTAGTAGCTAGATTTTGCTCACAGATCATACAAACAAATGGTGCCTCCAGACATTTCCATCCCAGTTTCAACACACTGTCCTCCAAGTCTTCTGGTCACCCAAGAGGAGCGACAGTGAACTGGCCAAGGCTGTGCAATTGTCCCGTGGCTCTGCTCCTCTGCCATGGCACCACGTTCCTAATGTGCTCAGATATCCAGGATGCAGGGAGAGGCTGTGCATTCAGCACCAGGCATGACAGAAATGCCAGCTACAGTCACAAACTTGCCCCAACCAATTCTGCTTCCGATACAAACTGTGCGTCAGACGTGGAGTTGGCAGGAAGCAGTTTCACAGGGAAATGGCAACAAGGGCAGTGGAATTTTTCTTCTGAAGCAAACTCCTACTTTATTTCCTCCTGTCTTAGACCAGAGCTCTCTCCAAGGCCAAAGTATTCACACAGTTTCTTTCAAACTCCAGTTTTTCTGCGTCAAAATCTAAGGAATGTGCTGCCTCCTGCAAAACTGCAAGTGAGCAGAAACAGGGCAAGTAAAGAGTCCTCAGTTCTGTGAAGACCCAGGCACAGATTACTGAAAGGACCAAACATTACCCTAATATACACCACCTAACACATAAGGTGTAACCCTCCCAAACACGAAAACATGCATATGATGTGACCCTGTCACCTCTTTGGGACAGAACAAGTCTCCCTGAGTTCATACCTGTGGATAATTTGATACTTAACTGAAGATTCTCTTCCAGCTGTAGATTTGGAAGTAGGGGGTCCTATCTCCTTTCTGAGACCCTCAGATAACACACACACAGCAGACACCCTGAATCTGATCAGACAGGTTGGCTGAACTCCAGTCACTTCCCACTGCAGGATTTGGTGGATCAGGCCCCCCAGCAGCACCAGGAGTTCACTGAGCAGTGCAGGTACATTCCCACAGCTACTGCCAAGGAATCACTGCTATGGAGTCCACTATACCTTCTAAATCCATATTGGCCACATTTTCAAGATTCCACTTCCCCAAGCAAAAACCAGAAGGATGCTCAATTCAAAATAGGAGCTGAAATTTGGAGGTACTGAATCAATTTCAGAAGATGTCCAAGGCATACATTGATACAGTTATGCCTTAACGTGATCCACAAAGCTGCTGGCAGATAAAAAGAAATCCTGGATCCAGAGATCATCCTTTTGCCCACAGATTTCAGAGGAAGAAATTGTGGTATTTATCTTCTACCCTAGATCTGAAATTCATCTGCCATGCACCTTTGAGCACATCACCTAAAGTTTTCTGATATACAAGATAAACATTATTATCTATCAGCTGGCCCCCAGACTAGGTTGAATTTATTTTTTGTGAAGAAGTTGAGATGTTTTGGGATAAGGTGCTGCATAGGTGAGAACTACGACTAAACTATTCCTGTAGTAACTCCAGGACATCTCAGGGAGTCCAACAGCAAAGCTCTCCCTCTAAACACAAAAACAGCTTAAAAAGAAGTAAAAAATAAAATAATAAAATACTGAACATTCAAGAGAATTAAATAAGAGACCAGCTTGTAGTTTTCATGTGCAGTCATCTGAGTCAGCTCTCCAAGGACTGCCAAGGGCTAAATTCATCCCTGAGCTATGCTGGCTTCTGCCAATGTAAACCAGGACACACGGCCTGTGCCAGCACAGCAGGGAGAGGCTGCAGCAGTGGAAAGCACCCACCACCTTCCTCTCTGTTGGGGGTCTAAAGGCAGCGGCAGCAGCACTAAGAGAGAGAGACCTGGCCAGGGCAGGCTCCAGCTGTGACACCCCCGGGGATGCTGGTGTGCACATGGGAGTGTCTTTTGCTCTGGGCTCAATTACAGAGGTTCAAGCAGATTTTAAAGCAGTGCTTGGCAGAGCCTTCTGTAATGAGGAGGAATGGTGACCAAATCTCTTAGGAAACCAAGGGTGAGTTTACAGTGGCAGTGTCACTGACACAGAGAGGAGCAAATCCTTGGGGGGAGAATGGGGTTTTGGCCATCTTTAGATATTTCTGCATCAGTGGACAAGTTTGCCAGCCTGTGTTGTATAACACAACTTACTGTACAGTCAGATTGAGCCTGTGATTTACCTGAGGAACAGCTGTGGGACTCAGGTGTTTTAAGGGGAGGGCAGAAGAGTGTGTACAGAAAACTGTCCTCATTCCACCATGAACAAAGAGTGGCAAAAACACAGGCATCTCCACTATGCCAGCTGTATTGCTGCATGTAGCAGTCCTCACTTGGCAAGATATAAAAAAGAAGATTAACAAGTATAATAGCATTTTACTGTGCTCTTTAGAGTGAAAAATCATTTGTATGTTACCACTACTGATGGTCCAAAACCACAATGCTGAAACTAAACAGGGAATACAGATCTGAACCTCCATCCAAACCCCACCCTCTGGGTTCAGTTCTTTGTTAGATCCAAGACTGGAAGGTACCTATTTTCTCTCTTCTGGGAGGCTGGTGTTTTGCAAGGCCCCAAATTCATACACTTCACAGCTGAAAATCTTGGGAGAATCTCAATTTGCACTGCCACAAACCAGACTTGCCAACCTACCTGGTAACCCCCAAACTAAGCCTCAGCCCAAAGCATGCACCACTGCCCAGTCTCTCCCAGGCTGGAGCTGTGCCAGCAGAGGAGGCCAGGTATACACCATTCTATTGGGAGGATGGCTCCAAGGATAATCCAGAGGAACACACAAAGATTTGGCTTTCTGTAAAGCCTAAATTGTGACTGTCTCATCTTGGTCCCCGTTGGAGCACAGCCCAAAACCACCACACGCTTTGGCACTGTTTGTTGTACTTGGCAACCTCCACTCCAGCGAGGTGGGTGCATTGGCAGCACTTGTGAGGAACCCCTCCTCTTTAATTGGTGGGAATGTACCTGTGAGGCTGAGCTGTGTTTGGGAAGGCTAAGTGTTCCCGCAAGGGAAAACGACTCGAGACAATGCACTTGGTGTTTAGAGTAACAAGACAGAGAATGACTGAGGCACTCTTTCATGTTACCTGGAGGGCCCTGCTAAGCTCTTACTGCTTTCTGTTGTTTCACCACGAAACTGTGTCCCTTGCTTTAGTTAAAGGGAAAGCTGATGAAATAGTAAGACAGCTCTAAAAAGTTTTTCCTCTCTAATGGAGAGAAACCTGACCAAATCTAGCTTCAGTCACCATTTTGTTCCATGCCAAAGGTTAAAACAACACTAAGACACTTTTTGCCATGAGTTCTCTAAAGGAAAGAAATTAAAAGTTACAACTGCCACTCTCTTTAATTTATTAAAATAATTTTTTACAGACTGGAAGATTACATGAAAACTAAACTTGTTCTACTTAGAGGCTGCCTACTGCTTTGTTTTGGGTTTTTTATGTAAAAATTGCTGGGGACATACATACATTTCCTAAAGCTAAGCACACATTTCATGCATTGAGATGCTATTAATTCTACAAGCACAGAAAAAAAAAGGGGGTTAAACTACGTTGTGGTTTTAGCATTAGTAGTAGCGTTTTCTCCAAGCCCCTACCTATGCTTTTGCATCGATGACAGAAGGCTGTGTATCACTTCCTGCACAAAACTGAAGATGTTCAGAGATATGTGACCTCTACTGTCTGAGCTAATACAGCCTCAGAGAGCACAAGTCTGGAATTATTACAAATATCTGAAAAATCAGCTCTCATACTCTATTCAGTAGAGTGCAGTGGCAGATAAAAGCCATGCACACCTATTAACCTGTTTGCAGTTCTGTCCCTGGCTGGCTGTCCCAAATCTGATGGCAGAAAACACACTGGGCAGACAGAAACAAGGATGGTGGAGTCACTGCTTTTGGTCACATTCCTTCACCCCCTTGCCCCCATCTCCCTTCCTGCCACCATCCCCCCCATTTTCTTCCTTCTGCCATGGATATTGTCATCAAGGCCAAATGCCTTCTCCAAGGTGTTCCCTCTGAAAACCCATCAGGAAATAAAAATGCTCAGAACCTTATGGGATCAAGTTCTTAATGGCTCTAAATGAGAGTAAAATAAACACACGCACATGTGGATGCATGCACACACACACCCAGCACCTATTTGTCAGACCTTTTTACCAGACAAGGAGAACACAAGCAGGAAAAAGACTTGCCTGGTGGCAAAGGCACCCAGAGTTACGGGGGAGTGAGTTTTAGTGCAGTCCCTGCACTTTGCCAGCTGAATTAATCAATTCATTGTTATGGATACAATTAAACATAAGTGCCAGGAAATACAGTAAGAATGTTACATCTTGCTCCATTACCTCACAATTACACAGGCAGTGTCACTTCACAAACACCCATTTCTCAGCTTGTGCAACTCAGTAGGACAGAGGACACATACATTTTTAATAGCATGTAGCGTTGTACATCTATATTTACACATATGAATACACATGAACAACTGTATATTTAGCTTTTTCTGGTCTAAAAGTTCTTATATGCTTTACAATTGTCAAGATGAGATAAGAAAGAAAACCCTGCTGAATAATAGAGACTCCAAGTGCAAACACAAGACCAAAGAAATGGGGTTCGGGTTGGGAACAACTGAAACAGGAATTCTAAACCAACTCTTACTGTAGTTGTTTTCAGGAAAAAACTTGCAGTCCTGCTTTAATTGCAGGTAAGGGACAATTCTGACACAATGGAGAGTATCTTTATGCCTTATTACAATTATCTTCAAAGAGAATTACTACTGAATTTAAGAAGTGCTTGCATGTCCCTACATCCTTAGACAAGCTGCTAAATGGTGACTGGCAAGAAATACTGACTCATTGAAAAAACATCCCCTGCACCTCAACTGGTGTGGGGGGAAGGCAATGACTATTACACGAACAGATTGCCCTAAGTGCAAGTTACTGCAACATTTCTAAAGATCAAACAGCTTTACCTGCCTGGCTGCAGAGTGGACAAGCCAGGCAGTGGCACAGGGTCTGAGTGATGAGCACTGTCCTGCAGGGCTTTGCCCCAGCACGCCCAGACCTGCGTCCCCTCCTTGGCTCAGCCTGGTCCAGAGCCTTTCCACAGCCCCATCTGCAACTGTCAGACTTTATAACTGCTGAACGACACTCCCTATCAGCAGCTACTTAATGAAAGAGGCTTTCCAAGAGAAGGATCAAATGTCAGCCAACTCTGTCCTTCTCTTCCGGAAAACCAGGTAGGTCCAAACGGGAGCCTCTTTACCTGCCCTGTCACAGGATTCCACCACAGTGCTGTGAGAGTGGTCCAGTTTCATCACTGGGCTGGAGTGGATTCACTGGGGTAAACAGCAACAGCCTTTCCTCCCAGCCCACAGCACTGAAGGCACTGCTCGTGCCTTGGCTCGTGCAAAAGTCACAGCTCAGTGGCTCTGCCAGCCCACATGTGAATGAGGGCTCATCCAGCCCTGCTCTTCACAGCCCCAGCCTGCTGCCTTCACCAACAGAATTCAGCAATCAGGAATACGTTTGGTAAAGATCCCAAGTGTGTAATGACTACTTAAAAAAAAATGCAGACTGTGTTTCACCACCCAAACAGTGAAGTGGAACCTTATTCTGCTCTCATTTCAAGTATTCAATATTTTGAGCTAAACTGAGCTGAAGAACCTCATTTGCATTGAGGAACAAACCCTGTATTTACTATGCTGGATGATGCTATTCTGTCTTTGGATATAAGCAATAACATCATTCACTTTTTATCTCCAATAGACTTTAAATGAAAAAAAATCACAAAATGAACAAATGCAAACTGGTGCATCCACACTGAATTAACAAACCTGTAACAGCAGCAAAGAGATAAAAAGGCATGAAAACAACACTGAACAGGTAGAATGAAACATTTGGTTCTTAGCAAGGTATGACTGACTTTGCCAGAACGCTGGAGAAGTTTCTTGTTTGCAAGCTGGCAAGATTTGAAGCATTATTTCCTGATTATGTTGATAGCTGGTATTCATTGCAATCACTGGAGGATATCTCAGTATCCTGCACAATTTTAACTCCTCCATAAAAATACCTGGAAGGAAACCTTGCAGGCTATCTAACATTGACTCAGCTACTCAGTGACCAGCTGCTTTGCTGTGGTAGCAGTCAACTGCCAAGTCCTGTACTCACAGAATACTAAACACCAAACCTTTGCAAAGCACAGAAACAACACACTCAGCAACTATTTACTTGCTGCCTTGTCTCTGTAAAAAGCCCTGCAACTTTCCCATAGCAAAAGCCCAGCATGGGTTTCCTTCTACACGACACGTGGGAACCTACTGCTTTCTCAGAAAGAGCTGCAACTTGTCCTCTTTGCCCAGCTTTGTACACCCAGCCACGGGGCTGGGGCTTGGCAGTGGTCACTGTGCAAAATGCTCCCACACACAACCAACCTCAGGGGGAGAACTCATGGAGAATGCAGCCGGTGTGGAGTGCAGAGGCAAAGCACAGCTGTCTGCAGCCATCCCAATGTCTCAGGCTTGGTCATCTTGATCTTTTTAATGACCTCACATATCAGTGGAATACAGGCATCTGTTCAAAAGAACCCAGCAGCTCCTGACAGAGCAGAGCACACATCAAAGCCCAGTGGGTCAGATCCTGCCCTTACTGGATGCATTAATTCAGAATAACTGGAATCAACAGAATTACCCCTCATTAACACTAAAGTAACCAAGGACTAGCTTTGCACAGTTCTCTTTCCACAGTAACTTACAGAGATGTGCTAATTTCTGTAATTCAAAATACCTGTATGCTTTATGGCCTAAGTGTTTTTCATTTTCCTTTGGCAAAATCAAGGGTAGATTCTAAAAAAAGGCAATAGACTGACAGGATTTCTATCAGGACTTTTCTCACTGGCATTACTGAAATGGCAGCAAATGCAACAGATCTGCAACACATCTCAGGGTGCAAAGAGTTAATCTTCTTTCTTGCAGATCATCTGTATCAGTCCAGATGCTTGGTTGGGAGGAAATATAACCCAAGTGCCTGGACTGGTGCAACAGACTAAAGAATAAAAATATTTTTATGTACTGTGCTTATAAAATATTCTATTTGCTGTGTAGTACCAGTTATGTTTAGAACCTTCCTTCAAGGATTTTCTTTTCATAGTGAGAAAAATAGATCCATACACTCCTTGTTAAAAAACATCTCTGCCTAAATGTCTGACCTCTGCTCTGAAAACTGATCCTTTGCTGTTGGTCTGCATCTTTATTATGCCTTCAAACTTTCATGCCAAAATAAAGCCAAGACAATAGAAATCACAGTAAAGCACCACTTAAAGTCAATGTAAAGTTTATAATCCTCTGCAGTCCATTCTTCTATTATGCTGATGACAAGTTAATTTGGCTGATAAAATGAAAACAAAAAGCAAGGAAGTAATCCTCTTTTACAGAATATTATTCAAACAATAATAACTTCCTTCGCATAACACTTATTTCATTCCATCATTATTACTATTATTACCACTATCTTGAGCTATGACAGATTGTGAAGGGTCAGAGATAATTTTTATCAATCAGCCTCCCTTTGTCTTTGGCAGGTTTAATCATGTCACTTGGAATGTAGCATGAGGGGCCTGATGAAATTGGAAAAGCATGTGAAGATAAAAATCACTCTCAGATGAATTCAGACACTTCCTGCCACTCTGCAGATGCCACAGTGCTGCAAGCCACCCTCCCAGGAGAGATGATTCACCTGGAAGGAGGGCCAGGCTCTGCCAGATGTGTAGGAGGCTGCCTGAGACCCACATGCTAACACTGTCTCAATTGTATGAAGCATATGCTTTCAGTCAAGGGTGAAAAATGCAGGCACCAGCACATGCCAAAAGTCTTTCAAGCATGGCCCACCAGTCAGCCTGAAGCTTAATGCACTGATCCATCGAGTCAGCAGATGTGTGTCACCACAGTACAAGTTGAAGCTGGTTAAAGCTATAAGAGTGAAGTGACCTAATCCAGACATTCAAATCTCACAAAGAAAATCATATTGTTGTCACTTTGGGGGCCTTAATGTGGGACTTTAAGCACAAACACTGAAAGCCTTCTTGGAGTAAAAAGGTATGTTGCTGCAAAAGCATAAATCCCAACCCTAAGCTACACTTGTACTGATTTCAAGTTGATCTGATAAAAGCACAGCACAGCTTTCCTTTTTAGTACTGCACACACAAAAAAGAACATCTGCAGAATTTTATTGCTGGAGCCATAAATGCTCCTTATCCGCTTGGTTTGAGGCAGAAGTCCAAAAATACCTTGATAGAAAGTTTATTTGCAGAGTACCACTACGTACTTGGTAGAGCCAGTGAGTTATACAACATATTCTTTCACTCCTGGCAAATTGCTGTCAGTGTCAGCTCCGGGTCCGGCAGCAGGATCTGGCTCCATAATGCCTGGGAACTCCTCCCTCCTTTCCATTTAATAATCATTTACTCAGCACAGTATTTCCCGACACACTCAAAGTCAAAGCACACTTTACAACGAAAATATTCACCTTGTTCACATGCAGAATGATTTGTTTAAAGAAACCAGATCTCCTCAGCACTCAAAGCTCAGCCCAACACTGGACGTGTGCAAACCCCACTTCACAGTCAACAGCAGTTGCTGCCAATGGCTTGTTCAGAGATAGGTGATAAGAGGTAGTTCTCACTGGGCAAACACAATTGGGCAGACAAAGATTTTTCTTCAAGTCTTTTCTGTCTATCACTTTCAAGTCAGCTCACAGAGCTTTCTTAAGTACTGCTGCCTGTAATAGCCAGGGCTCTGGAAGAACACGGATGTTTCACAATGACCTCATTGTGCTTTGACACAGCTTTCCTGAGCTGTGGCCTGTGGCAAACACACACCTGCTCCATTTATGCCCAAGAGGCCAAAAAGAAAAAAAAAAGCAACTTCAAATAATATTCAAGTTCAAACAACAAGCAGGGTTCTTCTGCCTTAAGAAAAGTCCATCCTGCAATCCACTTTGCAAGGAATGATAGCTGGTCATTTAAAAGTTCACTCTTTTAGGAACTACCACAGATCAGAGTTAAGAAAACCCAAGCCACCTTAAGGGGGTAAAACACCCACTGTGGATCTGAAGTTTTGCCATGTCCTCCCCTTCATTTCTCCATTTCTAAGCCTTGGATGTTATTGTTGCTTCAGAGCAGAGGCTTTTCATAGACTAAGTTAATCAGGACTAAGCTGGTAACTGCAGTAGGACTCAGCCATATGTACCACGACCAAAATCTATGCAAGGACAGGATGAAAAGCAAGAGAGATACAAGACACAGATGGTCATGTCAGGAACAGAAGCAAAAGCAATAAAGTGTGAACAGAAACACACACACATCCACTTGTGTCCCCTCTGTTGTTCCCATCCAGACAATGAAGAATGTTTTCAAATATGTTTGTAACAAAGGTTTTTAATTAATTGGGTTGAGTGTTGGGTTTTTTTTTTTCCAGTTCTCTCCTGATTTTTCCATTGCCCTGCTCACCTGCAAATTACACTGGGCCAAGAAATATTCCTGGCAACAGCCCTTACACCAAATACCTTCCCCATGTCAGCTGTGCAATACTTTGCAACATCCATGTTCTTCATAAGCAAATTTGCCCCTTCACCTCAATAGCACCATCTGACATTTCCACAGCTTCAGAGGCTTTTCCTCCTTCAACAAAGCACTTTGGGGAGTGGTTTCAGGGCAAGTTCTTTGATTCTGGTGCTGGAGCATTAGTGAGGGGAAAAAAAATAAAATAGGAGAGAACAGTTAAAATGAGCAAGACAAATTTAACTGTCATTTTTCACAATTCCTTCCCTGGTGTCTTTTATGAAAGAATTGCCAAATGCTACTTTCCCTACCCAAAAAGTTTTGTTCCTTGGGGGCATAAATGATATGCTGTGGTCCCTATGGAAGAATAACTAGGGGCTAACAGAGGAATGGGAATGAAGGGTCCTCAAGCCATCCCTTGCCTCATACAAACCATATAAAACCATATTTAAAAAACCCATATAAAACCACATAAAACCATATGCTGCCTCAGTATTAGAGTAAAATGAAATTATTCTTTATTCATAAATATTCATCTTTTTTCTGCACTATGTACTGTAGAAATATTAATTGCTCGTTTCTTTTTGGGGACTAACATGGAGAGGATAAACTAAGAGTTCTTCAGGTTTTATCACTCTTCCCTCCTCCAAGTGTGTGGACATGAGTGAGTACAAGAGTTGTACTGCTGTGACCCTTCCACCAGCTCCTGCTCCTGAAGAGTCCAACGAAACAAGCAATTCTGCAGCACAGCAGAAGTGTATTGATTGTGATGTGTTCACACTTCTTTTTTTGCAAAAATAGCTGTTATTAAAGAGTTAAGGCAGTGTCTGTGTGGGCGAAGTGCTTTCTGTAATTGTTATCTATCTACAGATCTTGAGAGAGATGAGGATCTTCTGAAAGGAAGGGTGCAGACACAAGTCTTTTTAAACCAATAAAAATACCACCATTTGAGTGGGGTTTTGGCCATAGATCCTTTGTATGCAAATCACTCAGATCAGATAGAAAATTAAAAACTTCTCCTTGGACAAAAAACACTGTCATTTGAACTTGGGAAAACACAGGGCTGCCAATAGAAATATCAACTGTATTTGACAAAATGCTCCACTTTCCCATCAGTCTCATTATATGATTTTTATTGGAAATGTACACATATCAATATAAAAAAATAATCACTGCTGTCATTTTCCTACTTCTTTGGAGTAAGCCATTCTGTAGCACTGTGGATGTTACAGCCACCACCAAAATCCTCTGGCTTTGCACTGTCAAAAATCTCTCTCCAGGAAAAAAAATTCTTCTAGAACTCAGCCCCTCTCACATCCCAATCAAAACATGTTGATATGTGTACACAAGTTCAGAATTATTTCAGATGGCTGTGAAATATCCTAAATAAATATTTTTAAGGGCCTGTCCTAGTTGTGGCTGTCAAACAGTATTTTTACATTGCAGTAGAATAACTATTTATAAAGAGGTTAAAGGCTGAAAACTAGACCTGACTGCTGTCAGTGTTGGAACTGCTCTCAGTGTTCCCTATTCCAGAGCTTTCCTTCTGTAACAGCTTTTTCAATACAACTTCAGTGTAATCCATACACACCTTGTACCTTTCATTCAGCGCGACCACACATTTTCCTGTCTTTGGGCTCCATCCTGGAAAATTTCTTCTTCAATGAATCACCTCCTCTCACAAAAGGTGTATCAAGGAGGTCTGCACTCAGGTAGGAAAAATACTTCTGAGGCTGGAATTAGAGCCCGAATGCCAAGCAAACAGCTTAGTCCTGCAAAGTATCTCCTGGCCCATGAGTGTTACAGGCTGTGTCAGACCTGCCCAGCAGAGCAGGGGCAGTGCTGACTCACCTCCGCACCTCTCACAGAGCTCTGCAGACCTCTCTGCAGGTACCAGTGGAAGCCTGGAAGCAGCAAAGTCACATTTGCATTGAGTCTTCCTCCCAGGGTTTAAGCCAGGACAAAGCTATGCAAGGGTAGCTGTGCCACTTGCCCAAAGCAAATCAGCCCCAAACTGGTTCAGGCAGTGCCAAATATCAAGGAGCAGTATATTGGTATTCAAATTTAGATTTTATCTGTGTGTAACTGTGCAGAATTTTGTAACTTTGCTCTGAGTGGTCCTCTGACACGCCAGAACAGAAAGCAGATTTGGTATCTTTGGATTATAGATTGGTGCCTGCAGCTTGCAATTCCAGGATTTGCTTTGAACCTTCATCTTTTTTCCCTTGCAGTGGTTTGATAATGGCCATGATTCAGCATATTCAACATGCTCAGACCAAGATGGCTTTGCCTTTATCGTTTGGAACTGAAGGAAAACAACGAGGACTTTTTCTGGCCCTTTCTGTCACATGAATGGACCAGTCAGATTTTACAGCCCCTGCACTCTGAATTCAGAGGACACAAACCATTTCCTTCTCCTGCCTTGCACTCCAAGAGGAGTGTAACAATCAGATACAAATACGTCTCAGTTTTCATCCCACCAGAACTACGAAAGTAGACAGAAGATGGAGCAACACTTGTGCTTCCCAGGAACGTCAGACAGTCATCAAACACCACTCAGCAGAACCAACCTGAGCTGTATTTGCTCCATATTGTTCCCAGCACCAGACAGGTCCCAAAATTAGCTGTGATCCATTATTTCATTGAATCTGAACATGGGGTCAGTGGGAGTTGTCAGGACCAGCCTTCTCACACTTGTAGAAGGAAATATTTCCTTTTCTTTAATATTTCTTATCTGTCCTACCTGTAGATGTAATATTTGTTACAGATTCAATACATTAATTAGAATATTTCTCTCAAACCCACATTAACTCACTGACTGGGATCTACTAACTTCCAAAATACTTTATGTGTTACTCTTTAGATTTAGCGGCTGCTACTCGTCACATTTTTCCTACACAATCCTTTAGCTGTGCTTTGTAGTTTTCTGACAATAATTCACTGCAGAAAGGGCACCCTGTCCCCACGTGTGATTAATGACAACTTGATTTGCATGGAACTCTTCTGGTACAGACTATTGGATTCTTTCACTTCAAACAGTCACAAGTAACTACAAAGAAGATGAACTTTTAGAAAGGACCGTTTATGCCATTGCAGGAATTCCTATGAATGAAGCTGTGAATTCACTGAGGTTTTTTTAGGGGAACCTTCCATACCTTTGAAAGCCAGAGCTGCAGTCAGGCCTAATATATATTCTAGTGTTTCTAATAAATTATCTGCATTCTTATACACACACTGCTCCCACAAAAATTGCAGGCAACAAAAAACTTCCTGCTGCCTTAGAAATTCTCATAACTCGAAAGAATCTGTGGGAGGAGACAATACAGAGAACAGTTAATTGTTGGGGGCTTTCACAGTGGTCTTAGGGATCAGTGTTTGAGTTTGAGTTGCATTTCACTTAAGCCTTTGCATGATCCAACTGCAAACTGAGTCCTCCCAGCTCTGCTGGTCCCCCAGCCAGGCAAAGCTATCCCAGCTTTGACAGGAAAGTCATTTTTTCCTCACATACTATGATAAGGTATAAGTTTTGAAGTCAAAGTATTTCTAGAGAGATGCCAAAACTGACTTCACTCCCTGCTGAGTGCTGACCCTCCAGGTACATTCAGCAACTGCTGTAACTAAATGCAACTGGCCACAGTTGGCACACCCTGATACTGCATTTGTTCAAACAGATATTCCACAGAGCCTGGTGCCAGAACACACACATGTTCCAGCAGTGAAGGCTGGGAAACATCAGGTTGTGACAGCTGGCTTTAAAATAAAAACTGTCCAATGAAATATATGAAAACATAAACAAGAGTACTCTTGTTAGCCCAGGGAATTCAGTCATTTTCTCAAGGCTAGTTTTAACTTTCCTATGTTTATCAAACTTGTATCTTTAATACACACATAGTTCCACCTACTTATAAAGGGAACAGTTGAGTACAAAGTGAGGAATACCTTCTGTGCAGAGACAGAGAAGGTAGGACCTCTCAGCTTCCCCATGACTTTAATCATTATAAGCTGCAGAAAGCAAGTAAAGAGGTCCTCAAAATGCTGTGCCAGTGCTGTCATAAATCCAGAATCAGAAACTTCAAGGTCAAAGCGCTGTGTTTCTGCTTCTCTCACAGACATCTCCTTGCACAAAGCAGCCAAAGAACAAGACACACAGTTATCTACAGCTTTAGAACTACAAGACACTAAGGAATTTAATGAAGAGCTGAAATTTCTAGAAATAATTCACCTGCAGACAACCCCAAGTGCAACTGCAGAAGGATCCCCAAGTTCAGCTGCTTTCAGCCTAGAAATCTCTTCTATTTACTCATCAGAAAAAGGCAGGTTGCTGGAAAGCTCCTGCAGTTAGGAAACCCACGACACTCCCTCAGACCTCTCCAGGAAACAGGGCTCACTCAGGTCTCCAGTTTTCCAAGGTTCCCATTTCAGCCTGTGACATGAATCAAGTCTTTCCAGGGAATACCTACACACCATTTTTTATTTTGCAGTACCTTCCCTGCTATTCAGTAATTAAAAGGAAGGCTCTAATTTCTATTAGATGCCAAAATTACTTGTAAATTTTGGTCTTTAACTTAATCTTTCCTGTGCACCTTGTAAATGACTGACTGCTACAAAAATCCCCAAACAGGCTCTTCCCCTGGGGTGTAGAAGACCAAAGGAAAAACCCCCCAAACATCCTTATGTCTTAGAATAATTATTGCAAAAGGACACTCTTGGGCTTAAGAGGAATGGTAGATTCAAGGGATAAAATTATATAAATTACAGTCTTTTCATGACTATTTTTGTCTAAAGGTGGAGCTCCTCTGAGAAGGAGTGTGATCATTAAAGGAAGAATTGAGAGACACTCTGCATAATTATATTTTCTAACTTATAATCTCCTTTACTCCTCATTTTTCCAGTCATGATACCTCTATTTGATCATTTTATTCATGTGACATGCAGTGCTTTTTCTTGCCTCACAGCATCATTCTAAATGAACCACTATTGGATTTCTCACCTTAAACAAGAAACAAATCCATCTCAGACTTCTTCAGCCCACAGAGAAACTCACTGCACAGAGAAACAGAGAAACTCAAGTCCCCTCCTGAACTTGATCCAGAGAAACAGGTAAAAGTAGGTAAATAGGCAAAAATAGGTCAAACCCTCCTGTCTGTTCCATTCCAGTTATCCCTATTTCCCCACTCCTCCACTTACATCATGAAAACAAAAGATCTACTTTAGGAGGGTTGTTATAGATTTTTCTTTGTTTGTTTGAGAGAAAACTTCACCAGGAATCTAAAATGAAAACCTATTGCTTGTGAATTTTGATAGGGATAAGTCACACAAATCGTCAATTTGAAGCATATAAATGGTTCATATCTTTGGCAGGAAACAAACCCACTATGTCCCAGCCAACAATTTATTCAGCTAATTGATCCCAAATGATGGTCTTTCTATTAAATGTTAAAATTTCTTCTAATATGTATCTTATTAATTAGATGCAAACTCTGTTCTGCATATAGAGTTAACTATTATACCTGTGTCCTGTAGATACAACAGTCTACTGGAGCAGTTGTAGGTTATGGTTAGAAGTGAAAAGAACCCCTTCCCAGAGAAAAATGCAGCTGCAACTGTGGATGTAAGAGGGGTATGAACAGGGCAAATGGTCAGGTTTGGCTGATCTACTTAACAGGCTTGAGGGCAAATGTTTTGTGTTTGCTCTGAGCCCACAAGAGCTGCTGCTCTCCCTGGAGCAGTGCCCTGCTCTGGAGCTGCTGCAGCAGGGCCTCAGGCAGGCTGGGGCTAAGCTGCTCTTCCCTTTGGGTCCTGTGGGAAGGCACAGAGCACAGGATGGGTGCAGTATTCCGCCAAGAAAGCCCTGTTTGAGGCTCCCAAGGCACGAGAGAACTGTACACAGAGTCACCCTTCACACCTCCAAATACACAGCCCATGTCCAAAAAACCCCCTTCGCAATGGGATACAGCAACTCCCAGTTCCTGATCTGCATCAACACAGCTTTGAGGACTATGGAGATACCTTGGCTTCCAAACTCAGTGCTTTGACACGAGACCTTTCCTAGTAGTAAGACAGAGTTTGTATTTTATGCTGGTACTGTACAGTGCATTCATTAGCACTACATTTAGAAAATCGACCTCAAGAATGGTTTTTTTAACTTTGAAGTATTACCAATTACACTGTAAAAATGCATTTAATTAGAAGTCTGTTGCTACACACTGTAACCTCCCTTTTAGACAGCATTTGTTAATGTATACTTTACAATAACAAATATTTCTATAAATATTCTAAATTAAATCAGACATCATATAGTCCTTACACTTTGTGCTTTGAACTGCACAACCATGGCATGGTTTTGTCATTGTTAGAGCAGAGCAAGTCTGGTATTTCAGATCAAACATGGTATGTAGTCCAGATGTGTTGGCTGTCACTCTGTGAGTAAACACTCCTGATGGACAGTGTGTTAACAACAGATTATTACTCATGATGTTGCATGATGGTTACAGAATGTTAGCCCGAGTGTCAGAGATAACCCCACTGAGAACTGCTGCTGCAAGTGATGCAGACTGGTGTGTTTACAGCGATTCCTGTCATGGAGCTCCTCCATTCACTCTCCAGGGTTTGAACACCCCCCCACAGGGACTGTGGTGGAAACATGGAGCTGTTTGATCCGAGGGGCAGGACTCACACTGCAGCAACAGCTATCAAGGGATGTTAAGCAATGCAATATTAAATTCGTAATTGTGTTAAACCATTAAATACATGCAGGTTTGCCTGAAGTGCTAAGCACATTCATTTACATTGTCATTTACGTGCTCTTTTAAGGGGATTCTTGTGAGGTGTCTGAGATTAAAAGATGTTAAATGACAAAATGTTTATCAGTCCATACAACAAAGGCAATACAAGTATCTGTAATTTAAGATTTTTCCTTGCGCAGGCAGAGCCTGGGCCAGAACAGATTCTTTCAAGACAGGGTCACCATTTATCTTCTACAAACATCCAACAGTCAGCCTCCCTCCTGTCACAGGGAGAGTGGGTATCCAACTCTAACAAGGTGCTGTCCTGTGCCTTTGTGTCCTTGGCTGGAGGGATGAGGCAGAGCTGTGAATTCCAGCACTTATGCAGTGGGCACCTTCTGTCCTGCATGTACAGCCCAGACAACACCAGCTCCTGCACCTGCACTGCCTCTTCCTCTGGGGTCACTGGGCCTGTGGGCTCCTTGCTCCTCCAGCTGGAAGCAGTGGCAGCAGCTTTGCTGCCAAAGAAGGTTTGTGACAAGGGGCAGAAGTGCTGAGGCAAAGGGCAGTAGCCCTGGCAAGGTGTGAAAGGCCCATTTTCTCCAGCCTGGTCAGACCTCATCTAACTGAGAGCTGTCAGCAGAGTCCCCCCACTGCCCTCATGGCCATGGCCTGTGGCCATTTCCAAGTCCTCTTTCCCCACACACACTTGTTTAGATACGAGTGTTTGGATACCCTGCTCCACTCGTCACTCCTGAAAACAAGCAGGATCTCATGTGCCATTCTGTGCCTGCCAAAGAGCTGAGCTCCCAAGGCTGCACGTGTTACACCACAGAGAGTTCTAGGTGATTTACACAAAGAATTGCACATTCATATGCTAACAAGTACCATGAGACACGCATGAGAAGAGAAGATGGCACTGCTCTATTCTCCTCACCCAAATCTGTCACTAAACAACGCAAAATCTGACTGGCAGGATACAGAGTCCTTGGGCCCACCCAGGCTGCTTGGGTTTGATGTAAGGCCACAATCCAAATTCTTACAGAGCATTTTTATTTTTCTTCAATTCAATAGCTCACAGAAAAGATAAAGTTGTGCATGAAATGTGGTTAAGGAAGCTGCCTCGTTATTTTTTTACTGAAGAGGTTTTTCCTGCTACAAAATGGGACTGGGAAGTTTCAAGCCACTTTCAGTATTTCTGTACACAGAACAAAAAAAAACATATCAAAGGTACCCAGCGATTCCACCTGAGAAAACACAAACTCCTTACACGTTACAAACACACACTTTTAAAGTTTATTATGCCACTCTATCACCTCAGGCTAATCTTCACAATATCACTGCCTCCAATGCAATCACACTGATTTATGCCAACTGTAGAGAGAGTTAGTCCATCCTCAATGCCATAAATTGTATTTTACAAAATTATATTTTCAGATTTTTCCAAAATTGTAACAATTTTAGAAAAGTGCAGGAAGCATAAGGTCCACTCCCTAAGCATACCAGGGATTAATTTTATTCTTAAAAATTGCAGCAATGTATGCTTCTGGTCATGGAGGTGTGCCAGCAGTGCTACAATTAGGGCTCTACTGTCACTTCAATTACAAACCCTATTTTTTGAGGGTTTACTAAAACTCCAGATTAAAAAGAAAAGCTTGCTGCAGGCTGAAATGTTTTGTACAAGATCTCAGCCAGGGGATAACTTGTTTCCAACATTCTGAAAAAAAAATTAATCAGGTGCTTCAGATGTTAGAATTTAAATGTGCTTGAAGAGAAAAAAGCATTAAAAAAAAAGAACATGTAGTTATGAACTCTCAGTGCAAAGCAAATTGCTTCCTGGTTCCTACCAGAAATACTGTGCACAAACATGGCTGCAGATTCTGCTGGTACAGAAAAGGAACAAGGAAAACAAAATTCCAAGTGTTGGGGGGTTTTGTGTTGTTTTTTTTCCCTTCCTTTTTTTTCTTTTGAACAAGCAATTTTGCTACTGGGATTAGCCAGATCAAACAAAGGGCCAGGGACCTGTGCAATTGTAAGGATGGAGGAACAAACCACCTTTGTCAGAACTCAAGAGTAGGGCAAAGACCACCAGGACAAGATCGAATTCTGTCCCTGCAGTGAGGGATGAGCCGGAGCTGTGGCAGCTCCCACACGTGCAGAGTTCCCTGGCACTGGAGAGATGTGGACACACCTCAGACTGAGCTCAAACCACAGCCAGGGCAGTACAAGATGCACAAAGCTGAGTGTGGGCTGTAAAACTCCAGTGAGCTGCCGGTTTGGTACTGACATGATCCCCCTGCCAGGAGGGTCTGAACACAGCCCAGTCCCATCTGCATTCCCACCCTGATGGAGGGTGGATACACTGCCCAGGCTGGAGATCATGATTTATACACAGAAAAGGTATCACACACTGCACAGTCACGGTTCCTCTGAGCTGCCTCTGCTCCCTTCTACAAACACTCCTTACAGAGAAGGGATATCTTTTGCCTTGAAAATTTATTCCTTGATCTCTGCTGCTGGCAGGCTGGTGACACTGACACCTCCTTGCTATTGAAAGGACTATAAAACATATCCATGCAACACAAACAGACCCTTGTTTCTGCATCTCTTGCAGTTTAGAAAGTTCCAGGTCCCACACATTCATTTTTGCCAAATTGGCAGTTGCTAGGAAGCAAAAGAAAAATGCTGGCAATGGTTCTGTGGGGCTGGGGAACATGCAGGCAGTTTTCCTGCAGCACAGGAAACAGCCAGGAATTTTCAAGTGACTTTCCAGGCCAGAGACATCCAGGGCTATTGACTAATAAGGAAACCAAAGTAACTTCAAGGAGATAACGGGGATGGGTTAAAAAATAACGCTGCAACTTTTGTAATGAATTTAAACTGGACATCAGGACTTATTTACTACTGTGGTTGCAGGGTCTGTAGAGGCAGAGAAGTCAAACACTGGTAGCCTGCACATCTAACACTGCACAGCAGAAACAAGTTTTTAAACAGGAAGTTGTCAGCCTGAGCTGAAATACCAGGAGATAAATTGCAGCTTTTCAATTAAAGACTCCCTTAATACACGAGAAACAGTTTAAAAACTGTTCAGAAAATAAACCAATGCTACACTGCTGCCACACTTCAGCAGTAATTTTTCTTCTTACAGAGAGGAAAACAGCACCAAGCAGAGACTGTCAGAACCCAGCAAGGTTAAAGGTATACCAATAAATGCAGAGGTCAAAAGCCTATTTTCACGGAGCACCAAGCCTGACTATTTATTGCTTTGCACTTTTGGGAGAGGGGCTTGTAAAAAAAAAAATCTCATACCAAGACACAAGATCAAGCAACTGTATTGACTGCTGTTTTCTGAAATATTCCTCTCATACAATAATGAAAAATTGCATGGGCATCCGCACTGGGGAGCAAGTGAAGTGCAACAAGATTCTGCCCATTGAAAGCAACAGCAGTGTATTGCAAAGGTGAATTCTTATAACTTAAAATATAGGACTTAAAAATTATCCTAAGTTCCCATTATACATGCAGCACATAATGTACTTTTATCTTTGATCACACCACACAGTAATTGATTATACCCAGCCCTCCACCAGCAGGAGCCTTCATTCCAGCTGCCTGATTCTCACAAGAAGGTCCATCAGGGCTCTCAAAGAAAACCATAAGCTCCACACTCTGCAACAGCTGAGATTTTGCTCAGGGTGTTTAAGGAGCTGCAGGATTATTTTTCCCCTCTCCCTACTTCCTCCACGGTGCTCATTTATAGTAAAATAGGGAAAATGCTGTTGGCAAGAAGATATAAGAATGATTTCCTTCTCCTGCTCCTTTGATGGTTCCCCTTAGGGGACACAGAACAAAGAAAATCAACACTGGCGGGAGCGGGAAAGATCCAAAAGTCTCTTTTAGGGCAAAGGACTCAGGTTGTGAAACAGCTTTTCTTCTGCATCTGTTCAGCACAATTCAGTTGTAAACTCCTGTACCTGTGACTACACTTCCCTTCTGCCTCCTGCAACAGGGCACCATTAAACCTCTGCTTCTGGCAGACAACACACACAAAAAGAGTGTTTCCCCTCATCCCCCTCCCCAATATAAGGAGAATTAACTGCAGAAGACAAGTAGGAGGATTTTTTTCCTTAAAAGAAATGCCAATATCGTCTCAAATCCAGGCATGTTTGCAGAAATTCACCAAGAATTGCTGTCTAACACACAACACATGGCAATAATGGGGGGTGATCCAGGAGACCTCCAATTTCAGGATTCTGCATTTGCCACACTTTCAGAAAACTCAACCCTGGAAGCTGAGGGAGGCCACTCACTGGATTTTCAGCTCAGTGACCTGTAGGCAGAAATATTGTACCACAGCTGACTAGTAAAACCTATGGTTAATTACTAAATACACTGTACAGCAAAAGTTCTTCCCAAAAATATAAGGACAAACTCATTCAGGAATTGTCAGCTTTGTGACTTTGAGTACCAACACCAACACGTTTCCCAGTCAATTAACTGCACCAGGCTGGGGCAGAACACACTGCACAGCTCCTGATACTTTTTGGTCCTCAGTGAGATGAACTGGCACAACTTAAAGTAAGTCATGAGTAACATATTTCTTACCAATTCTCAAAACCCAAGATGCCCAATCCAAGACTTTTCCTAAATTCTGAGAAGAACCAAAGTTACCTGAAAGCTGATCAATACAACAGTGCTGAGTCAGACACCTCACTTAATTGAGAGTGTTAGAAAGGCAGAATGAGTCATTTAACTGGGAAACTCATGCCCTCATGTCTGTTTGTGTGTGCACACACACACAAGCCTGTTTACACACATCAAAAATGAGTCCAACACATAGGGCTACTTGACAAACAAAAGAATATTCATGTTTTGGCAAAATACGACTTTGCTTTTACTGGCATGTAAGACCAGGCTGCACCAGGCATATTTTAGCAATAATGATCAAAGCACAGGCTTTCCCTGAAGATTAATGACTGGCTAAGAGGATAGTTTGAGGTCTGTTTACCCCAGCTGGTCCTTAATTCCCAGGAAAAGCATCTGCAAGGCTTATTATTGCTCTAAACTCAAGATGGAGGGAGGGGTTATGCTTTTTCAAATGATATGTACAATGACTTTTCAGAGACTTAATGTCTTGTGTATTAGCCAGGCTGCTTAACCCATCTCTTAAAGAACTATTCATCTTGAAAGTAAATAACTTCCACCTTCCGTGGCCGTGCACTTGATGTGAGCCCTGCAAACTCCTCTCCAACCAATTCATTACCCCCCACCCACCTCCCAGGCAAGTGAGGAAAGAGATTCATAGGGATCATTTCACTCTCCACTGAAACACAGCTACATCTGGGTGAAGGAAAGCTATTTAACAGCACACAGGACTCCTACGTAATGCTTAGGACAGAAAGCAAAGAATATCAGATTTACTTCAAACTGAAGAGGATTTAGCTGCACAGAAAGCAACTGCCTGACTGAACAGAAGCTGATGTGTAACACTCCTGGAAAATATGCCTGTGGTTTTTCAGACAGATTGTGAATTTCTTATCCACACTCCTGAACAGCCACTCAGAGGAATAATTCCCCTGATTTAATGGAGGAACAGTTCCAGTTTGAGTAAGTGGTTTCCAACCTGAATGAATTTTATTTATCACAGTGGTCACAAATGTCATGGCTCACCAGAAGTCCCTAAAAACCTGCACTTAAGGGAGAAATGTTATTCCTTAAAACATGTGGAATTGTCAGTTATGATGAACTTGCACCTAAAAATAAAAAAGAAAGACTAGCAAAGATAATATGCTAAGTCTAAACTCACATCAAATTCCAGATTATTAATAGTAACTGGCCCAAGGAGGGTCTATGGATTTTAAGTTCTTGTAATGTGGCAACCAACTGACAGGTTAGATTTAAATCTTGAAGGTGTTTCATGTAACTGTGTACACCTTAGAAATCATGTTTAGACTTGAACCAGGCTATATACTCTACTTTCCTGTGTATTTTCCCACACACCTACTCTAAACAACAACAAAACAAGTTGTTTTTAGCATCATTATGAAAAAAATAATAATACCTGGATGTTCCAAATTAAGCTTGTGATTCAAACAGCCTCTTTATAAAGGATGAATAAACCAAACAGGATTAATTTATTAAGACTCCAGTGATTGAAAGCCCATTCACAGCTCACAAAAATATTGAATGGGATTTGCAGAAGACAAGCCTGTGTTCTAAAAAAATTTACCTTTTCTTGCACAAATAAAGCTGCTTTCCCATGTAGAGCAGGATTCAGAAAAGTGTGCAATAGTTTTGCAACCAAAAAATTGCTCTCTGCTTTCATCCTTTCAGGTTTGCTGTATTTGTCACTCTAAGAAGACAAGTATTAAGAATGAAAACACCCTCACTAATGTCTCTAGATTCTTCATTATCAGTTTGTAAGGTAGTGAGGGGACTACAAAACAAAAACAACACAGTAGGAGAGGATGTAAAATCATATTTCTAAGTATCTATTCTCAGCATTTGAAACAAAGCTTTTAAAAATGCATTAAACTTCCTCAGGTGCTGCACTCACTTTGGAAAGATGCGACTTTGCAAAGATCCAAAGACTTCTGGGAAACCAACTTCCAACCTGTTTGAATTTATGTGTGTACCTAGATCCTTTCCTCTGACTAAAAGGGCCTTTCAAAGCCTGAGCCCATGGGCTCTGTAGCTCTCAGGAACGACCCTTCTCTTCAAGAAAACCTTCAGCTTCTTCCGACGCATCCCCTAAATGAAGGCAGCCAGAAAGGGAAAGCAGCTGAGCTCACTTCTGCAGAGGGTGTGATGCCAACCAGCAGAGCAGCCTGACTGTCAGACACCCAGACCTGTATTTAGCAGGAAAACTCTCTGGACATCAAGCAGGGCCACTGCCTGATCGCGGCAAGACATGAGCAAGGACTCGTTGGTATTTGATTTCTGGAATTGCCAGTGACCCCCTGGGCTGTGGGGACACCAAAGGCAGCAGCAGAACTCTGCTGGTACTTGATTCCTCAACCTTTTACTTCCATGCATATAAAAGGATGGGAGGATAACAAAGCTAAAGCTTTGGTTTCAGAAGAAAGTTGACTTTTACGTTTTTAGGAACATACCATGTTTATGAGAGATGCTGGGGAGGTTGACACTATTTATTAGCACATCATTGTGTGACCTTACAGCTCATCACTTGGTTCATTTCCTGCTTTATCCATATATAATGAATCCATGCAGCTGTCTTTTTTTTTTTTTAATTTGGCCATTTGTAGCTGGGCCATTTGCTCTGGCTTCAGACTCCCTCCAGACATCCTGACTAATCTACATAATTCTGACAGAGAATACCTATGATACTGTGATGGTCTCTATTGGGAATGACTTTTTTTCCCCATTTTTACTACTGGTATTGTTTCAATAAAGTCCATTGGCTCCATATTCCACTACTCCAGACTTCTTCAGACAGTGACAGTGCATGAGCTCAGATGGTGCTACATGAAAACACACCAAGGCAAAGACAAGATTATACAGAGATCTCAACAATATAACTGAAATAAAATGCCCTGGTAATCCAAACAAGATTCAGACAGCAAAGATATTCAGAAAGATAATGCACTGAGTAACACATATTTGATACCTAAGTCTTCACTGCCCTTCAGCTCCTATTGCATCAGGTGTATCACCTGGATCTGCGCACAGTGAATACAAAGAGATGCCAAGGCAGATCCCAGTGTGCACAGAAGAAGTAGCTCCTTCCTTTGAAGGAAGTTAATGTGGAATCACAACACAGCTCTGGCTGCAGAACTCCAGGGGATGATGATGTCAGCAGTGTTTCCAAACTCAGTCCTACCCCTAAATCTCCGAAGTTACTGCAGGTTTCTAAACACACCTGACAAAGCACCTCTAAAGGCAGCAGTTCCACAGCTGCTCCTGGGTGTCTGAACTGATTTGCAGTGTTTTTATCGGACATGAAAACACCCCCCCAGCTGTCAGTGTGAGTAACTGTCTGTGGCTAAAATACCTCAGCAAAGCACAACACTTCTGTCCTTTAAAACAACTGCAAACTCAACAAATCAGATCAAGAAAACAACTCAATAACAAAAACCCACACAGACAAGAAAAAAAAAAAGATATAAATATGGCTTTAAACGTATTGTTTTATATATTAAACATAGTATTTTAAAACACTGATTGCTTTTTTTCCCCCTCAACAAGAGTTTAGCTCTGCTCTTGCTCCTCAATCAAGGAGTTTTACTAGAACAATAAGGAAGAAAGGAACAGTTCTTCAGGACCCGTTACAGGATTTTTCCCTATTCAAATAAACAAAATTGCACCCATGACTTCAGCACTAATACACTTTACTTCAGGAATGTCATTCATACCAAAATGCATTTCCCAATTTGGAACTTATTTATTATGAAGCAGGCTTCAATTTCTGCATCAGCTGCCTAAGTTACAAGTTATTCAAGAAAAGGTATCATACTGAGCTCTTAGGTATTTTAAAACAAATACCATTTTAGAAAACAGAATAGCAGAGAGTAGTTCAATTCAATTTGAAAATATACTACTTTTATCAAAAATAATGGAATTGTCACCCAACCAAATAATACAGATATGCCCAAAAGAACAGAACTTCACCCATGAGACTTCACATACATCACGCTGGATCAGAAAAATTTGTAGATACTAGATATGATAAATTGATACTTATAAGTCAATACTAGAACAAACAGCTTCTGGGACTGTGACATCTGCATTCTGCCATCAAGAGATCACAATCCTGTCATTATGCTTACAAATTTTATGCAATTATTTTTTTTTTACTTAGTTAACATTTATTATATGGGGATATTTTGACAAAAATCCACAGTGCTCATTTTGCTCCAAATAGTGCAATTCTAGAGTATTTAGTGGTGTCAGGGCAGAAGAAAGGAAAGAAAAAAATCAGTTGTATTGTGAAAACAATTGCATGTAAACCTATACTAAAACTTAGCTTTTTACTGTAGCCAGATTCAAAATATGCCAAAGCAGGCACATAATACTCACATTTGATCTCTGTACATTTATCAGTTATTTTTCCAAACTGCCTTTACTAAAGACAGTTAATTCATCCCTTTACTCACCTACCCTCCCTGTTATATTTATTTGCAAATGAAGGAAAGTACATTTATTTCAATGTTATTTACAAGCACCTTCAATGTACTTCCAATGTAATATATCACCAGGCTTTGATTTAACTGCTGCTGTCACTCATTTCTCTGCACTAACACATGTAGGAACTCCAAACGCCAAACTATTCCTGCCTCTTTTTTTGTGCTACATACCAGATTTTGTAACCTGTGTCAAGCTACCTCCAGTGCTTACAACTTGTGAACAGGGGCCAACAACGAGCCTCCCCAGACACTAAATCATCCTCTTCGTGTTTTTCGTATTTCACATTCTGGCCCCGGTTTCACCATCCCTACCCCGTGACACGAGGGGAGGATAAATCAAGGAGGATGACAGCTCCCTTGTAGAGACTGGTACGGCCCTGGGAGCTGCCACACCCAACACCCACAGCTCCTGCCAGATGTCTCCAAGAGTTCTGTGCTGTTAACCCCTTCAGCAGTCACTGAGGCCTCTGTGCTGAACCTTTAAAAAAAAAAAAAACCAACATACTTTTGATCCAGAAACTGACTGACTAAAAGACAGGCTGTCAGTGAGAATCAGCAAATCAGTGCTTTTAGTTCCTGTCTTTAAGGAAACACAAGTCAAGGGTTAGCATTAGCCAGCATTCCTCCCTTCATACCACGCTGTGGTTCCACATGTTTATCTCAAATGTCACAATAAGGATTTCCAAACAGTCCTGTGTTCACCTCCTCAGAGCCGGGACACTGCTGTGCCTTCTTGGCATCAGAATGCCCATTAACTGCCCTGCAGCCAAACAGGCCTTAAATCAACAGGATTTCTAATCCAAAACCCATCCAGCAAACTCCACGACTGATTCTCTGGGTCTGATCTGGCCTCAGGGACATACATTTGCATGCAACTTCCAAGGCTGTGAAGAGTCCCTGGGCTTAAAGTTGCACATGTGCTCAAGTACTTTGTTCAGTCTGGGTATAAAACAGCTCCTTGAAAATGAAAGCAGAAGCCCTGCAAAGAATAACAGTTTAAAATAATTTTCCTCTGTAAATATTGTACCGAACAAAAATATGTAACAAAACAAACACACTGATTCCTAAAAGCACATACTGACCCAACAGTAGGTAAACAGCAGCTAAAAAGCCACCAGCAAACATCAATGCATTCCACTTCACAGAAAGGGGCTGAGTCAAATTTATTGAAAAATAATAATAAATGTGAACTGTATCCAAGATTCTTTGCACACTATTGCAGGTAAAAGTATCTGGGGATATAAACAACAAGCAAGTGGTCACAGCTCTCAGGGTAAGACTGGTCCCTATTCCTCACCAAGTTTATTTTGCAGTTATTAAGCAATTTCATTTGTCTCTCCTGTGCAGAATGTGTTCACATCTCCAGGGTGTGTGGCTTTTCATAGAAAAGTTACTCAGTAAAAAAATAATGCAAGGCCAGCACTATGGACAAATGTCTTCATGTATTTACTTCCCACAACTACTTCTGATTTGCTTTTCAATGGGTCAGGATTCAAGCTGAGCATCACTCCCTTAAACAGTTGAAAGAATGAAGAAATTACAATGGAAGTAATACAGTTATTTCAGCTCTTGTTGAAAACAAACAAAATAATCAGGGTTGAACTTGGGCAGAAAAAATTTAACATGCCTGCAACTATTTTTCCTTTGGGGAATGTGCCACTAAAGAACTACCCACAGCTCACAGGAAACAAACTCAAATGCAGTTTCTACAATTTAAACTTATTGTTCATAAATATGAACAAAATGAAAAAAACCCTCAGCACTGAAGGGCTGAGGGTTCCTTCTCATAATAAAACTTTCCAAGACAGAATTAGAATGTCTTCTTGAGAAGGACTTTCCCCTCCAGTTTCTACACGTGCTCTCTGAGTTAAAGGGTTAAGTAACCATTATATTCTAAAGAGCAAACTGTTTGCCTTAGGGCCATCTCCTCCTTCCTCCTGATGAATCGCCTGACACTCTGCGTATCATCCATTACTCTTCACTAGGAAGCAGCAGTTGGTTCCAGTCACAGAGCAAGGACTGACTTTGGAAGGACGAAGCAACACGGGATAGACCAAAAAAGCTGAGGTGCATCATCAGCTACCAAAGAGTCTGCACCTAAACAGGGATGCATACACTCATAAATATGTGTGTCTGCACTTACAGAATGGGCACAGAAGTCTATAGAAAGGAATTCCATGCGTGCCAAGATGACTGTAAGACAACTGTAAGAAGCAATATTTTGAGTGACAAGACACTTTCCTGGACTACAATGAAAGAAATGCTGATGTTACTGAGGGCTTTGCACTAGGAGTTAGATGTGAGCTGAAGACCTGCCTCCAAACCCCTGGCCCAATGCCCTCTCTGATCTTATTAAAAACGGTTGTAAGACACCAGGGGTTTCATGTGCAGCTCCCACTGGCAGTGCTTCACACCTCTGAATCCTCAGAGCACCTTCCTCCCTCTCTGTGGGTGGGAAAATGAATGAGTCCTTCCCAGAGAGGCACAGCAAGGGTTAATTCAGACACATTTATACCGCAGTTGAGACTGCACAAGCTCTGGACTGCAGAGTATGCAAGGACTGAACATAAATTTTAATCCAAATGCCTCTGTGAGATGAAGGAAGTGGCCAGGTACCAGAACAGAGAGGAGAACAAATACCTTCTTGGAGCACACTGCACTCAAAATATTTGGATGGTGTAAAAGAAGAAAAATTAAATTGCTCCTGCACATTCCTCCCTCTCTGGGGACCAGAGGACAAGCAGCACCCTTAGGTGACAGATGTGAGTGAGACAGGAGGGACAGGAATAGAGGGAGGCCAATGCAAGAGGGGACAGAGCTCAGGAATGGAAATTTCTCACACAACAGTGTCAGCCACCAGCTACAAAATCGACTCTCAAAACAGAAGTCGGATCTCTCTCCAGTTCACTTGTTTAACAGTCCCTTCACTGTTACCAATAAGCCCAGTGAGGTGAAGCTCCCCTGTGTGAAGGGCTCTGCCTCCTGGATCCTGTCATCCTGCAGGAGCTTCACTGCAGTTTTCTGCTTAAGTGAAAAATAACATTAAAATATATGTTCAAAAAAACCCCCCACAAACCAGGCAGCAACGCTGAAACCTCCCAATGAGAAATGCCAAAGGGCTTTGCATGTTTGTGTGCACCACAATCCAGCTTTTTGTCTCACAGTGTGACCATCCAGTCATTCCATTAAAGAGGACAAAAGACATACCAGTGATCCCCACTAAGGCTGCATTACCCTTTATCTATGCTGAGAGAACCACGTGCCTGGAAGGCACATATTGAGAAATGATTCAATGAATACCATAACACAGAGGGTGCCAGATTCAGACTGTCCAGGCAAACGCCATTTCTAATGTGAGAACCCGACTTTGCAAACTTTTCTTTTTCTCTCCCCCTCCCTCAAACACAACTTTCTGCATCAGCAAGACAGTCACATGTCTGGGGTGGTCTGTGGCATTCATTAGATGTTCAAAACTTACACCCACTCTGCTTTCCCACCTAAGAATTCTGTTCATTGAAGGCTTCCAAAGATACCTGTGGCATCTTGACTTCTAACAATGGAGTTCTGTGATTTATCTGCCATAGGTTCTTGCCCAGCTCTAATTTTGCACATTTAGCTGACAGACAAATATGTCTGCTAAAATCATTAAACCCTGCACATGTTTCTATTTTTTGTTTTCTATCCAAACAGGAATTTACACCAGCACTCTTTACCTAATAATTACAATGGTTTAAAAATAATGGAAAGGAGGGAGAGAAACTAGAATGAGGACAGTCAGTATACACAGCAATAGGTGAGGAAATGTCTTTTATTCACATGAGGCCATAAAAGAGTCAGAGGACTGATCTTTTTTTGTTGCCTTTTTTTTTAATAGAAACATCCCTGAAAGATTAGAAAAACACTCCCTATTTCAAACCTGCCCTTCAAAGCAGACATCCAGCAACTGAAGAAATGACCAAGAGAAGCAGACATCAAACGAAATGGTGCAATTAAGACAATCTATTTCATAGATAAGCAGTTCAATTTGCTGAAGGTAACACATGTGCTGATTCTGCTGCAAGAATTTCAAAAAGTGTTCCAGGAACAAATTTATTGGGATGTAAAGTTAAAAAGGGGATTAAAACATTTTTGCACTTTCCTTCAGTTGCCCTTCTGGTTTGTACATCTTTGACCAGGAGGAAAAGCCACAGTCACCTGTGAGTAACCAACAAGCAGAAGGTTTGCTCGTGAGAGCTCAGCCGGGCTCCCAACTCTCGGGAGTTGAGAAAGAAAAGGCACTCCCAAAACACAGGACAGGATGTTTTAGCGCATCAGGAAAGCGACCTTAAATGTTAACTCGAAACTCAAGAACACTGGGCTTGTGCAACTCATTGAACACAGTCAAAGCCACAGCCGAGAATTTACCATAAACAGCAGAATGAGTCAAAATTAAATCAGAGGGTCTTCCAGAAGGCTTCTGATGGTGAACCAGTGACACTCCCGCAATTTGTCAGGGATTCCGTGCACATTCCAAGAGCTTCCTATGGCCACCCGGCCCTTCCCTCGCTGCCACCAAAGGCTTTCCCAGGCAGCAATTAACCCTCCTCTCAATGCGCACCGCCTGCGTGTGCTAATGCAGAGGGCAAAGCACCGTGTCCTCCGGCAGTTACAAAACAGAAAACACACCAACCAATAAAACAAAATAATCAAAACTAAAGCGCTCAGGCCAGGGGCCGCTCCCGTGTCCCGCTCCACGTGCGGTGTCAGGGCGGGGAGCGCGGAGCCCTCGGGCGGGGCTCCCTCCCCTCCTCCCCCCGTAACCCCGCGGCCCCTCAGCCCCTCAGTACGGGAAGGTACTCACGGCCTCCATCTCCGACGAGGCCACGACGACGCCGCCGCCCCACGGGCCGCTCCTGAGGGGACCCGAGGCTGCGGCAACTCCCGCCCCGCTCGGGCAGGGCCGGCTCTGGCCCCCCGTTAATTAACGGGCGCCGGCCGGGCCGGGCCGGGGGCGGGGGACAGGCGGGATGTCACCTGTCCCCCCCCGGGGGCCGCCCCACTCCACCCCCGCCCCGGGGAGCGCCCTCAGGCCGGGCTTTGGCCGCTTGGGACGGGGGTCCCGGCTGGGAGGGGGCCGGGGCTCGGCCGCGATGGGGAGAACAGATGCCCCAAGGAGCCGCTGTATGGCGGGAGGGGGGAGGGCTCTGCCGGGACCCCGCACCGCCGAGGGGAAGGTGCCCGGGCCCCTCTGGCAACAGGAGCAGAGGGAGTTTGATGCAAAGTCTGGGTTTGGCTTCTAAGTGTAAAGTGGAAGTGATTTTACAGCAGTGTAAAATGTAAGACCTTTCCCCCTTCTTTTTCTGGAGGGTTCCACGGCTAAGAGGAGCCACCCGTGTTGCCAGAAGGAGAAGATGGAATAGTTCTCTGAATTCTCTTATCTTCTCAAGAAGATACACTTATAGTGACAAATAGTGACTCAAAGGTATGGATCCTATGGATCGCTATATGTATAAAAAAGAGACTTGCTTATTTATTTTGTGCTATATACAGATTATATTTGTACACACTATATACACAAAACAGGGAAAAAACACCTTAGTACCTTTTTGCCAAAATAACTAGTATCTTTTTAACCAGGATAAAAAGTTATAATGCAGTTCTGGAAGATCAGTTTGAATAGGTGTGGTTATAGCTTTTCTATTATTTGTTAAATAATTTACCAATTATTATTTTATATAGCAACAGGAAAATAGATGCTCATAGGGTGCACTAAACTTAAACCCTTTAATCACTTTATGCCCTTTGAAATATCATTGAGTCTTAGGGAAAATAACTAAAGTCAACCAACTGTCCACAGATGAGAAACTGCTTACAGAATCAACTTACAGAGATGTTCAAGTACTTGAATAAATGGAGCATATTACAGCAGGCAATCTGAGGATGCAATAGGAGGTTTCTGAGATGTATAATATCTGTGCTTGAATTCTTTAATTCCAGATGTTAGAACTATTCAGAAAGGAAGCAGCTTTGAGGTAAAAAACTTACATTGATTTAATGGTACAAGTGAACTTACTACTGCACTTTATTTGGTCTTGCAATAAAAATGTGGGAAATACACACCAGAAAAAGTCACTTAAATGGATCTTTCGTAAATGTGTAGCATGTGATTACCAAAATAGTGATGTTCACTGAGCCATAGTGTTTCTTGTTCCAGTAAAGGGGTCTTTTCAAACTCAGAAGGTTCAAAATGCATGTGAGTAATAGAGATCTTACATACAACTCATTTTACACACAACTCTTCTGTCTTATGTCATGGTCATCATGATTTTGAAAGAGAAGCAAAGAACCTTCAATTCTATAAACTGGAGTTTAAAGCTTCCTTATTCTTTGAAATGTGTCGATGCTCTGAAAGCACAGAGCTGAGAGACTGCCAAGCTCATAGGCCAGTGAGCACTAGGAAGAGATTATTTTATACCTGGAATGAGTGTATACAGTTTCCATTCCATTTACTAAAGGGCTGGAATGTGAACTAGTGTTTCCTTCGTGGTGCAGTGTTATGTTAAATCCTGGGGTAGAGTTCAGCCTCTACAACAGAGAGAGTCTGAATGCAGGGCTGGGACCACCTATGGATATTAGTCCACAAAAAGTAAAGCAAAATGGGATGTTTGAGATGCTTACTTGCATTTTTTTCTGCCAGTGTTTTGTTGAATACTGGTGCTCCAAAATCACTGTGAATATTTGGGAATGCAAATATGTCAGAAGCACTTCTGTTTCCTTTGAAACATGCATATATTAAAATGGAGAGGTGTGTGTTAGCAACCACCTTCTCCTCACTAGAGAGCTGTGCCTGGGGTGTAGCCAGAGTTGTAATCTCCAGGTGTGTTCTTTCTACCTTCAAAGGATCCTGATCAATAAAAAGAGACAGAGTGAAGCCAAGGATCTATTTCTACAAGTTTGGTTATCCAGAAGTGATCAGCAGAGGAGACTCAGAGTTTCAGACCAGTTTGGGAAACTGTTTCTGTAAAGGTTTTCAGAAAAGTTGCATTAAATTATGTTTGTTTTCCTGTTGCTCACTGTTGAAGGCTGAGATGCCCAGGAATGGATTTCTGACCCCCTGCACCAACCAACCAACCAACCAAAAAAAGCCTCAAACCAAAATCAGACCTTTCTGAGTATTAATCATGTTAAGGTATTCGGTTCAATATATTGGGTTGTACTGCCAGGATCCATATATTGGGTCATCCTGCTGGGATTATTCAAATTTTGTCATTCATTGTGATGAAATGTAAGAGGAATGGGAGGATGACTTCTCTTCCATACCTTTTCTGGGGCAGCTGGAAAGAAGGCATCTGGGAAGAAGGTAAGCAATTCTGGCTTGCAGGAATTTAGTCTAAGTTACCAAGGGGGAAGAAATGCTGAAGGAGGAATGTTTTTCTTCAACAAAACTGTGACTAAATTGTATTCCTGAAAAATTATCATTTCCTAACAAAACTTACTGGTCAGAAGTACATGGCATAGGACATCATAAATATTTGGAATATTAAAGAATGGTCAGAAAGAGCAAAAGCATCACACAAGTTGTTCTTTTATGCTGCATGTCATTTGAGGGATGCTGTTCCAGACAGAAACATACTGAAGTAGGTGACCACACCTCAAGTTTTTGTAAAGAAGAGGATGCATGGAGTCATCCATTTTGTCCAAGGAAACATCCACAGGCAATAGTTACAGCTGTTGATATAACATGGTCCTACACCTAGAGACTTGCATGAGTAAATAAATTGACTGCTCCTTCAGTAAATTGTTAAGCCAGGGAAAGCCCATTTAAAAGTATTTGAGAGAATGACTGGGTCTAGTGGACTGCTTAACATAACAAATTAATTACAAAATTATTCTATTTCAAATTAATAACCAAACTTGATGATTCTTTTTTATATTTGGCTGAGGAAGAAATGTGAGGAACTGCACTCACAAAAAGTTTTGTCAAGAATCACTTGGAACTTTTTCAGCCATATGTGGATTCATATTATGCAATACTAAATACCTGGATAGAATATTCGTTTGTTTGTTTTTTTCAGGATCTTTGAAGCTTAAGTAAGACTAAATACAACTTTGAAAGAAAAACACATAGACATATATAAGGTAAGGGCAGAGATTTCATTAGCTTATATTATTCCAACTTTAACCAAAATCATGGCTTTTTATTCTCACTCTTGTGTTTAATCCATTAATACACTGCCACTGCAGACCCCAGCAGCCAAGGAGACATTCTGGACCCTGGATCAGATGATTTTCTGACTCCCTTCACCCTCAGGTTATTTTCAGTTCTCCAGCTGTGATGACTTCAGTCCATCATAGTCACTCATGCTGTTACATGCTGCATATGGGAGAAACAACATTTGCCCACCATTTGTTTAGAACTGCTTTAGAAAAAAGGAAGAGTTGTACTTATCAGAAGAATAAAGGTTACAGAGCAGTTCTGTAGTGAATCAGTTAGACTTGTCATGTAATAATCACTGTATTGTAACCTTATAATAATCTTCAGCCATAGCTTTTGATAAACAGAGCTTGTAAATTATTTGCATTCTAGAATCTTTGGAAAATGCATTTAAGAGTAATCACAGTTCTATCCACTGGAAAAAAAATACTCAAGTGATCTGTGCCAGCTGCACATTTTTGTTGAGGCACTGAAGAGTCTCTCTGCATGAATCTTTGGTAGAAGTAGGATTTTTATCATGTGTCAGTATATAAATTCAACAGAATGAACAGCATGTCTTTGTTTTTCTTTAGTAAAAAATTTGACTAATAGTGACCTCATCCAGCTATGTTTTAAGCTTTTGGCATTTTGGCTCACCACAACTAGTAGATAAGAAGGATATATGTCCAGCTGTAAAGAAATTAACAATCTAATCATACTGCTGAAAATGATATGGTGCTGTTTCACCCCAGGTTCATCTTGTTTCCTCTTGTACCTTTATTAGGGGGTGAACATGCGAGGTTATGTTATCATTCACCCAAACAACTGCTTAGTAATGCCATGCCAGCTACAGAGTCTCTGTCTTCAACCAGCTGAGAGAGTCTTCTCTCTGTGGGGCCATAAAGGTGAGTGGCAGTGGTGAAATCAGGAATTGCATGAAACAACAAATTCTTGGTTTGTCATTCAGGGTTTGGCACTTGGAATGCTGTATCATACAGTGGACCATATAAAATGCAGAAAAAAGGTGGCATAACAAAGTCTTAATAGATGCTACTTTTCATTAAGATGTATGAATATATGGCTTTCAAGGATATTAATTTGTTTTGGGTAATGTCAAGATGTATCAATCCAGGGGAAGCAGCAAGAGGCATTTTGCATGTAAGCTGCTGACTATACTGATCAGTTTTGTGGGCAGCAGGTCCATGGCTCTTTTCCTTTCTACTGCCTATCTCTGGAACAAATGTAGCAAGAAAAGAGTATGCTGGAATTTTGCGTTCTTCAGTTTGGGACTCTTTGTGGACTCCTCTCTGCTCAGGCAGTCAGAAGGCTCCTTCAGAGCTGGCCAGTGGTCAATGTAACCTCAGTGTTTAAGAAGAGGAAAGGAAGTTTGAGTCATGACGTGATAACTCATGTAACACTTTATGAAGCAAATGAGGACTTTCCTGACTCTGTTACAGCTCCACAAGCAGTGTGTATCAAGTCCTCACAAATTATGTGCTCTTCTGTATCATTATTTTCCTTCCCATTGAGCTTTCTTTAATAAAGATCTTAGTGTGTAGAATTACAGACCAGTTAGGCTGATTTCATCTGTAGGAATGGCATTTGAAAGAATTTTAACAGATTAGGAGAAGGAGTGTCCAGTAAGAGCATCCTTCAGCCTGATTAGTTATATACACATGGTTTAGGAAAAAAAGAAGTCATGCTCCACTAGCCTCTGGAACTCTTTGAAGATAACACTGCCAAGATAGGGTATAGCATGGACATTATATTTTTAGATATTCAGGAGTCATTTGACAATGTTTTACCCAAGAGATTAATGCTTAAAGAGAGGGGAGTGAAGGGGCAAGAGGAAAGTTTGCTCATTAAATTGAAAAGTAGCTCTAAGCAAGAACAATGAGGAGCTAAAAGTGTCATTTTTACAGACTAGGGGAAGGAGAATTTGCGAGGCATAAATGGCTTGGATGGATGTTCTCTTCTGAAACTAAAATGGGCTCATTATTATTCATTTATTGCACTAAGAAGCTCTAACGGGGTTTGTAATCCCAGTGTGCTGTGCACTGGATTTGTTGAGACTGTCCCAGCAGCCTTCTAGACACTGTAGAACAAAAGGAGAAGAGAAGTGTTATTTTCCTTATTACACAGAGGAGGCTCTCAGGCCTGGATAGACTTGATTCCAGCCACAGAGTAAAATCAGTAGATCTGATGAGTGAATGTGTTTTCTTAGTCATGAGATGGGATTTCTGATTTGGAGATGATACTTCACGGGAAAAAAGAGTAAATTCTAAAGAACAGTGGAGTGCTGAAAAGCAAATATTGCCAGCCCAACAAATGTGAAATGTATCTCCAAAGAAATATATATTCTAACCAGGAAAGAGATTTAAATTTTATTGCAAATGTATATATTTCAACATATATAAGAAATTTAATTCTTCTATAGAAATTACTTGTAAGAATATATTTAAAACAGTTATCTGTCCATGACATAAAAAAAGTTACTGAAAAAAGGGTGTAACATTCCTACTTTAAATTTGCTTGGTTCAAATATAACTTTCTAAATTAAAGCCATATCTTACTTATTTTTATATGTTATAATAAAAGAACTCAGCAGAAAAGAGCACTTACTTTGTTCCACAGCATATAGAAATGGTACAGCAGTGACAAATTGAGTGTGAGCACCACTATGTCTACAACTTGGGTTTGAAATATTAAACTTTTCAAGATGTGAACATGACCACACACGTCAAAAGGGTGTTCCAAGATGCTGTCTGCCTCTTTCAGTGCATCCACTTCCCAGGATACTAAGCTTAAAATCTTAAGTGTTATTTCTAAAGGAATTGCCTATACTGAAAAAAAGAAACCCAAAAGCAATTCTCTTTTGGGGCTAGAGATCTGTCTGGCATTCCTGCATACCTTTTGCCAAGTTTAAATACTCTCGTTCAAAAAATGAGAACCAACCCTTCTGCTTTGTTTTTGAGTGCCTGGGAATCCTGCCTGACCACACTTCCAATCTGAATTTACCCTTGCAGAGGAGACTTTGTGAGACTCCAGCATAGGTAATCCTGATTTAACCAGCTTTGAAATGGATCAGATTCAGTTCTGTCACGTTTAAAAATACTGCTTTTCTCTTCCCATTCTGCTTATCTTCTCCGAACTTCACTGAGAGTTCTTGTAACTACTCAGAGCTCCTCTGTGCCTGTTTATAGTCCTTTGCTTTGTGCATAGAGACACTTAACTGGAATGTAGCTGTGGGAACAAACTCCAGTGAGGCAAGTTAAGGTGGCAGTTTGTAGTAATAGGTTCCGGATGGTTAATAGTTAGGGTACATCTTGGTAAACATAAGGTAATTTTAGCTAGTTTGCTGCTCAATGAAAGTGGGCTAATCAACTTTGTACCCACCAGTACCTGAATAGCTACCATGGATTACATAACGCACTGTAAATTCCTACCTTCTCTTACTCTACAGTTTGTGCCTGGAAATAACTGGTTCTGATTGCTGTGTCTAACTTGTTGAATGGCTGATTGATTGTAGGTACTAATCCATGGATTACCTAAAAAAGTTCTTCTTTAGCTGGAGTTGTGCAGGCTGAAGATTTTTATCTTAACAACAAAGGCTCTAATCCTAGTTCTTTATCAGTGTGATTAATATAATTATGTATGTTTGAGACCACCATATTCTTTATGCAAGATGACTGTGGTAGGGTCTTTTATGCTAAAGCTCCACTATACACTTTACCCATGCCTAGATTGGAAATACCACACCTCTTATATGGCATAAAGAGGTATCTAAGTTAGAAAAGCTGCTCAGTGTGCTGTTATTGCTTGTGTTATGTCCTAAAGGAACATGAGTCAATCAATAATTAAGCCACAAAGTACTGCCTGTTGACATGGCAACATGTTCACAGATGTGACGTGAACTTAATGTCCTTCTTTCATGTCTCCTGTGAAAGTAAGAGTCTCCTAAGCTCAGTAACAAAGAATTAGAGCAGACATTGCCAGGGGAAAAGGAGAAAATGCAAAAAATAGATGATTTTTTTATAAAAATGGATGCCTTTCAACCCTTCCTGTCTCTCAAATCTACCATATAAATGGTCTCTTTTTTTTAAGAGGAAGGACCTTTCCCTAATCAAAAATCCCCAATTGCTTATTGCCAAACCCTTTTAGAAGCATGAAATGAACTTCCTTATGGATCGTTTTCATGATTGCTTTTTTCCCATGTATTTCACCCCACCCACATTTTTTAATGGAGCTGAAGTGAACACACTCTTTTAGGTTACTGCTGTTTAGGCAAGACTCTTTCTAGCTCCAAGAATAACAGTAGCTGCTGCACCACAGATGAAGGGCTGGCATTACGGTCCAAATGTGAATTTGTCATCATTGGTTGATGCCTGTTGTTCTGAAGACAAGCACAAGTTTGTGTGACATCAACCTCTGTACGTTGGGATCATTTTCTCTGGCTGTTTCTGCAGCTTCTCTGCACGTGCTCCCCCTCTCACACTCTCTCTCCTTGCCAGTTACCCTCTTCTCCTCTTGGCTTGCATGTCTTTCTTCCAAGCTTTCTGCAGCAGATGGTAAAGGGCCTCGCCAACATGTTTTGTTTGCCACATATGTTGTTACCTGTGTCACAATGGGTGAGGTTCATTTTTCTTTTTTTCCAGGGCATCTTTTCACTTC
>VYZS01039293.1:5006-15215 GCA_013400695.1 Neodrepanis coruscans | reverse complement strand
TTTTTTCTAATATCTTGTTTCTGACCCTTTAGCCTTGCAATTCATTGGAACAGGATAATTCTGTTCATAGCACTGATATATTCAAATTTTTCATACAGTTTAGAAATAAGAAACAGAGAAATAACCATAATATATAATTATAAAAACATTGTGTACTTCTTCTATGTTGTCATTTAGCCAAAACCAGTTGCCTAATCAAGCATGAATTAGATTTTTGATTTGCTTTAAATGCTTAAAAGAATTTCATTTAATTTAACTAAGTGTTCCCCGAGATGAGCATTTGAAAAATGCAGAAGTGTGTGGTGAAAAGGGGAAGAAAATAAAGGAAATTAATATAATTGTCACAGACATTTAAAATTTGGCTTCACAATACTTCTATATTCATGAAAGGCATAAGCTTATTGATAAGTTGTATTTTGTATGGCCGCACAAGATAATACTGAAGGTGATCTATAATTAAAAAGAATGTTTCCAGAATGTGTTTAGTGTCCCAGAATTTTTCTGCATATGCTGTAATGTAACTGGGGAAATTCACCTGCATTTAACAGGTGAAAGTGTTGATGATGCAAGACAGTAGCTTTACTAGCCTAAAGGAAAAGAAGCATTCTTCCTTCTTAAGAAATGACATAAGCAGTGATCTTTTGAGTGCAAATAAAAATAAAATCCGGAACAGACTATAAAGGTTTCACTGGTGAGGAAAGAAACTGATATTCCAGATTCAGTAATTTCAAAACTGAACATTCAAAAAGGGTGTATTTTAATTTTCTATTAACAAGTCCTTTATATGTTTCCAAATCCTGTCTTGCACTGAAAATGTTAAGACCATAGCAGGAACAGGAAATGACTAGTCACAAAAATCCCCAAAATAATGAATATAAACTTATTCTTGCACCACATCGGGGCCAGTTTATAATCTCCCATAGGAAACATGCTCATGGCTGAGTTTGTCTTTATGATACTGCACGGGTGTTCCTTTTGTGTTGGTTGGGGTTTTTTTCCTCTTGTTGCATGTTTCAGGGTTTTATTTGCTCAATGTAGGTGCAAGGAGTGATGACAGTCAAGTGGATTTTCCTTGGAAAAGTAGTATTTTCATATACAGAGGGGAGCAGTTGTAGCAAGACCAACTTTTCTTGTCTCCCTGTTGGGAGCTGCAAAGCAAAACCTGTAGTTAAACCCTGTCTTCTTTCCAGCTCTCCCTTTGCAATGCTGGCAAAAGTGCAGGGCAAGGACTAATCCTCTTGGAATGCAGCAATTATCACTAAATAAGTATTAATTGCTTCATTCCAAGGGGATTAGCACAGTTGAACCCAATTATAGCAAGTCGAAGCTACAGTGTAAGGCATTACAGTGCATTGAAATGCAGTGAAGCAATGTAGGACTGTCAGTCTGCAACATTTTGTCAATAAAAATTGTGGGTTTAGACACTATAAACAGCAGACTATTTCTTTTCAGTGTATTGGTCTCCTGCATGAATGGCATGCCTGGCTGGAGGTTACACCTTGCTCACCAGTGAAAATTATTGCTTATTTAACACCCATTATCTTTCTGTGAACNGAAAAGTAGTATTTTCATATACAGAGGGGAGCAGTTGTAGCAAGACCAACTTTTCTTGTCTCCCTGTTGGGAGCTGCAAAGCAAAACCTGTAGTTAAACCCTGTCTTCTTTCCAGCTCTCCCTTTGCAATGCTGGCAAAAGTGCAGGGCAAGGACTAATCCTCTTGGAATGCAGCAATTATCACTAAATAAGTATTAATTGCTTCATTCCAAGGGGATTAGCACAGTTGAACCCAATTATAGCAAGTCGAAGCTACAGTGTAAGGCATTACAGTGCATTGAAATGCAGTGAAGCAATGTAGGACTGTCAGTCTGCAACATTTTGTCAATAAAAATTGTGGGTTTAGACACTATAAACAGCAGACTATTTCTTTTCAGTGTATTGGTCTCCTGCATGAATGGCATGCCTGGCTGGAGGTTACACCTTGCTCACCAGTGAAAATTATTGCTTATTTAACACCCATTATCTTTCTGTGAACATCTCAAAAAAGATTTTTAATACTTGTTGAGCTGGTTATGGCACTGCAAGTGTCACTCTCTGCTGGATTGGGGCAAGACTCTGCAGTCTGTCTGAATTCTATCCTCTCCTAAGTTGGCCAGCTCCTCCATTAGGTGATGTAGGAATTAATTTTGCCTGCAAGTTCTAACTGTATAAAATAGGCTTAGGAGAGCTTCTGATAACTGACCTGTTCTCAATCCTAGCTGTCTGTGGTGATGATTATAGGCATATCTCTGTGGTAGCAACACAAGAGCCAGAGGGCAGTGTGTAGTTATTTTTTAATCCTCAGTGTGACTGTGGTGTGGGTTTGTTTTTTAGTTTTCATTTATTTCCTGTTAAAACTGTAAACCCTGCCTTTTTTTTTGCCTTTTTTTTTTTTTTTTGGTATCATAGTCAAAGCATCATCAGTAAGCATGAAAAGAAAATGCTTCTGGGGATATATCAGCCCCTTGCATTAGAGCTGTTCCAGGATTTCTTGTGTCTGGAGAAAGAATGGCATGTGGTTGCACAGAACGAGTTGAGTGTATACCTTGACTATTTTATGAAAGGTGTTGTCCTTACAGATAATGGGCTGCACCTTAACCAGCATTAAACACACTGAGTTGTACTTGGGAAACATTTCAGTTCCCTGACCCATTCTGTTTCAGGAACCACGGATCAAATACCACAGATCAAATATTGCAGTCTTCCCAGTGCAGGTAATTCTTGAAAATGCACTTTCCTCCACCTGTATGTTTAGATAAAGAGTCAAGTTTAGCCGAGAGCTTTTTTTTTAACACAGCAGGGAGGGTTTTATGTTTTCAGTATGGCCTTGTCTGTATTGAGAAAAATAGCTGCTGGTTCAGCTGAACTAGGGTTGGCATTCATTTCTGATCGAGGGTTAACAAAGCTCTTATGACCTGAGTGAAGTGAGTAAACTGAAATGTCAATATGGTTTAAACTGTTGGTAAAAATCCATGTGTAAGATTGCCCAGTGCACAATGTGGGCAGGAGGTGCTGGAGGCTTTACTCTGCTGTGTAGTTCCTAGAGATGCAAAGAATAGACAGGCTGAAAAGAAGGCAACACACTAAGCAAATAATTCCTTACTATATAATTGCAAGCTGTGTGAACAGAACAGAAAAGCTTTTTCCTAGAGACCACTTCCCCTTTATCTTTTCCTGTACTGCTTGACTGCATGTGATTTGCATCTCCTATGCCATGCTTGTTGTGAGAATAACTCATAATACAAGGATGAGTGCTCTTTTGTATACTTTCATTGTATTTAGATTATAATGATAAGCTTGCCTTATTTCAAAAGCTGAGGGATGGGGAGGTGAGAATTTCTAGGGGCACTGTCATGCAAAGCCTTTTTCTGACTCTAGCCACACTTCCAACTGAAGTCCATGTACTCCATTTCTCTGACCTTTCCCTATCTAGACATCAAAACACACTGGCCCAACTGCTGTTCTCCCAGTGTGCCTACTGTTGCCATTAATCTCCCTTTCTTATACAGCTCTTCATTTCTTTTCCTTACCTTTGGCCTCAACTCTTTATTCAAAGTGATAATTTGCTGGCTTTCTGCCGGAGGGAGAAGCTATGATCAATAACAGGAGGAGACAGAGGTCAGCAGAATAGTGATGAGCAGTGCCATCTGCTCCTCTGAAAATACCGTTACCCAAAAATATCAATAACTAGGATGGTATTATTTTAGCTTTTGGATAAGGCATCCGTGAGATTTTGGCAGCCTGCAGTGAGAGCAGGGGTCTTTTTCTGCTCACTAATTCCTTGTTTCAGCCAATCATCTGTTACACAGACAAGTGGACAGAAAGGGCTTTATCCAGCTTGCGTTGGAATATAGAACGTGTATCTGAGCACAGCCATTTCTGGGACTAATGACACCTCTTTCAGGTTCAGTGCGTGGCAGCATTCATGTGCTGTGCCTTGCTTTCTGCCTGGTGGTGAGTCAGAGCCCATCTCCAGCCTTTCCTTGTAGCTTTTTGGGTAGAAGAGCCACAAAGAAAACCCTCCCCAAGGCTGGGGGGAGAGGCTCAGCAGTACTGTCTAGTTATCACACAATAGCAAGTTGCATTATGTTTTGTTTGCTGGAGTAATACTAATGTCTAGTAATTCTCATATTGCCTGGCACAATATATAATAATTATTAAATAAAAGGAAAAGTCTGTTTTATCAATGTATAAACAATGCCTTCATTACTTTGTACAGCAAGGTGACAAATTTCTTCCAAGAACTTCAATTTACTTTGCTTTCAAGAGATTATAAATACTTATTTCATGTGTGCACAATAGCTCTCGCCCTGCCATACTGTTGGGAAATAGTTATCACCAATCCTGTTCCTGTACCTGCTGGGGTTACACATTTCTCTTTTTTTTTCCTAAGAATTAGAAATTGGAAAAAAAAAGATTCAATTACATACCTGTGCTTCCTCACAGCCTAAGCTCTGATCCTGATGTGCATTAGTAGTATTACTATTATAATCACTAAAGGCTTGGTGTTCCGTTGAGCCAGATGTATTTTACATGGGAGTAAGGCTGAGCTGTAGACCTTAAGGTTCATCTAAGTCATGTTTTCAAGCTTTTTTAACTCACAGTTGTCTAAAGTGACCTTTTTTTGTTAATAAAAGTGGAAATTTTTATTTGTACACATTTGAAAAGAGTGCAATAATGTGATATTTCTCACAAAGTGGGAGTTGGCATCACTGTGTCAAGTTGTATTATTTTTATGTAAACGCCCTAGTGCTTTGCTGAGAAATTACTTCTGTCTAATACTTCCTGGGAAGTTTTTTCTAGAACTCCAGATTACACTTCTCTAGTACCATGTAGTTATGCTGGGCTTTTTCTCTCCTCTATTGCTCTAAATGAATCCCAGCCACCTGCCCCATGTGGGCAGGCAGAGGAGAGCCAAGGGGCTGGCAGGGGCTTAGGGCAATGTGGGAGGCATGTGCTGAATGGACAATATGGACCTGTGGGAAGCCTGGCTTCATCCATGTGACTGCTGGGCAGACCTGCTCGGTTTTCTCACTCCAAGGACTATGTTAACACGTGAGCCTACAATGTGGGGCTGAAAAAACTTAATCTCCCAGACTGCAGCCACCTTCAAACCACTCATCCTGCTCCTGGGGCATGCCAGTGTGCCTCAGGATCTGTTGCTAGAGGACAGCTTCAAAGAGCAAGTGGGTTGAGTCCCGTGGCCCACTCAGTAGGTAGGAGTGTCAGGCATAGCTAGAAGCTGCCAAGCTTTCTGTTCCAAGTGGAGTGAGGAGGGGATGCACACTGTGCTCTCCTGCAGGGATGACACAGGCTCTGCTCCCTGTGGGCTGTGGTGGCTTGGAGGACAAAATGGGTCCAGACCTCTGCAGATGCTGACACCCTTTCAAAATACAAAGCTGCTGTGTGTTCATATCAAAAGGCACCTGCGTTTCAAAGATAGGTACCACTGCAGTGAGCCAGGCAGGGCCAGCTGAGCTGGTATTTTATGTCCCGAGTCCTGTCTGCAAGGACAGGTAGAGTCCAGCTATCACTGGTGCTGTCGCTCCATAGCCGTGAGAGTGATGCTGTTTCCAGTTGCCCATGGCAAGGCTGTATTTCAAGTAGATTTAGAAATGAGCTTAGTATCTGTACCAGTTTAGCAAGCTATTGTTCAAGAGTGACTATAACCTACAGTTTTAAACTGCTATGTATTGCACAGTGGGAATAGTTAACCCCTTTTGAAGTCAGGCCAAATTGCATACCAGATACAGATACCAGCAGCTGCCAACTGGGGATGACCTGGGAACCATCAGACAAAGTGGAAAAAAAACACAAACCCACTGAAATCCATCTTACAAAAAGGAAAGGGATGAATAAAAATACAAAAGGAAACCTCAAACATCAATACCAAGAACGCTAACCCCAGACCTCAGAGGCTGTGAAGGCAGAGGAAGCCAGCAGGTGGACTCTGAAAGCCCTCATAGAAGGTGAGCTGCTTCCTGTGGCAGCCGCACACCAACAGAGCCCGTGGAGGAACCTCTTCTCGTCTGTGGCCTCCCGCTCCCCCAGCACCATCCAGGCGAGCAAGATGAAGTGGAGGAGCATCGCCATCCTTGCCACCCTGCAGGCACAGCTCCCAGCAACAGGTAAGGTGGGCTTTGGATTTATGAGGAGCTATCTTAAAGCTCTTTTGAGGAAAGAGCATGGTGTTTCTGTGGTGGATTCACCACCATTTTGGTAGCGGGAAGGTATATCCATGAGCACATCAGCTGTGTCTGTCCTCTTCATCATGGCTGGAGTCATGGCTGCCTGTGAACGAGATGGAAGGATTTGCTGTGTTGAACTGTCCTGGGGTAAAGAGACCCTCAGGAGGGCTGGGATGAGACGTCCTTCTCCTGCTGGAGTGACTGTTGCAGCTGAACAGCAACTCATGATTAAATGAGGCTCTCTGCCTTCACATCGACAGCTTTCCTTGTGATTAAAAAGGGGAAATTGGAGATAGTAATGAAAAAGTAGTCGTTTGCAGTAGTCTGCACAGAAGAGGCTTTTAATTTAGTTAGGCAAGATGAGAGCCATGCTGCTGGTAGCAGCATGCTGGGTGTCTGGATTGTGGTGCACGGCATACCCAGCAGGTGGAAAAAAGGAGCACAGGTGTTGAGAAAAAGGATAGGATCCTTCCTTTAATGTTGCTGCCTTCATGCTTGTCCCCACTAGACACAGCAAAATATTAAGCCATTTTTACCTTTATGTGTTTACTCCTGTGGTGTATACACTGGCCCTGCTGGGGCACAAAGTGAAACAGTTTTGGTGTGCACAAATCTTCTAAAGTCACGTTAAGTTTGGGAAGGAGGAATTTACTACTTAGTAGCTCACTAGATCAAAAGAGCTACAAAATTTACATCTGGAGAAGGCCTCAGCTCATATCTGAATGTGGAGAAGTCATGTTTGACTTCATGTTTGAACTTGTATTAAAACAAAATCCACTGGAAGAGTTTTCCCCATGACATATGCCTGAACTGCACTTAACAAAGCATCCTTAAGCTGAAGAGCTTTGGTGGCTGCCACAGACTTTTTATTTGAAAGTTTTCTCGGGATGAGAGAAGGGCTTTGTAGACACTTGCCAATGCAGTGGAACCAGCATTTCTGGTAATTTGTGGAGGCTCTCTTTCAGGAGAGTTTTAAGTGGGGTTTTATTCTCTGTGGCAGACCATGCCTTCTGATCATCTTCCCTTCAGCTTCTGTCCTTTCCTGATACCCAATTATGATCCTGTACTTAAGTATACTTCTGATACTTATATTCTGTACATTGCTCTTTATCCATGTAGGCCTACCAGGGTATGGAAATTACTTTATGTTCAAATGCATCTCCAAAAACATCTTTTTGCATTTCCTCCTTTTAACCTATATGGCACAATATCAATAGTTCAGGCCCCTATTTGTGCATTTTTAGCAGGAAACTTTGACTGAAAAATATGTAATGCAGTTAGTAGATGGGTAAAACTAGCCCTGTAGGGGTCTCTGGTACAAAGCTCTCAAGGGTATTCACACAAAGAATATGAAATCAAGTTTTGAACCGGATACTGTTGTCATTAATTTGCCTTTTGATTTGAGGAAAAGTATTCTTGATTGGATGCCTGTAATACTTGAAAGAGTATCAGTATTTAGACTAAGAGTGCAGGTAGAATAGAAGAAATATAGGTTCAAACTTGTGGAATTGTTGCTACACTGTTGATGCAAAATAGACAGGAACAAAAATGTAAGGTTGCCATGAATTAGTTCAAAGACAAGACCAAACAAAACAGTTTGCTCAGAGCTGTGAGCAGAAACTAGGCAGATCTTTTCAGTACTGAAGTAAATATGTCAGGCATGAGAAAAAGAAAAGTTTTAAAATAAATGAGAGATTGGCCATGAGTTCTGATGCAGATTTTGAATTATTGACAGCAGACCACAAATGTCAGAATACTCTGATTTGACCTTTGAGAAATTATAGAGGGAAGCCATGTCATATACACATTCAATTGTTTTTATTCCCCCCTTAAAAGATACAAAAGTGTACATCTGGAAGTTTGGCTGAGGTCCTCCTATATAACTTCTCAGTTAAAAAGTGCATAAAAATTAGTAATTTGACTTTCTGAGCAGATGACTTTGTTAATCATGTTGTTCATTGAGATATAAGAAGAATATTATGACTTCTACCCAAATATCAGAATTAAAATGGCAAGAATCTTCATACTTTTTACAGAGCTTCAGAGCTTTTAGTCTGAACTATGTCGGGCTTCGATAGCAATAAAACAGTCATGTGGCCGACACTGTAGAATTGCTTGCCTATAAATACACACCACACATGTATAAATATATGTGCAACAATTTAAGAACAGCCCCTCCCTATTTTTTCCTCTTTACAAAATCACTTTTTTCAGAATTGTCTACTAAACAGAACTGGACAGTGTTTTTTGCAAACTCCATGGAAACTCAAACACATTAGTCATTACCAGATATTACTCGCACAGCTTATTTACACAATATTTTTCTGCTCTGCGTAACTGTATCTTCTGCCCACTGGCTGCCATGATGCCAGCAGCCTTTTTTAAGTCAGTTCATGGACCAGTAATAGGTCTTAGTTTTAATTTGTTCCTTTCCTTTCAACAGATGATTTAGCTGGTCTACAAACTACAAGATCTGTAAACCAGAAGTAGTTTTCAAGCTTGTCTGAGAAACCCAAGCAAGTAAATTCAGACTATGTTCTCTACTGTCCCCATGCCCTTATGTGCTGTCTGAAGTTCTCCTCACTGAATTCTTGTTATACCTAGGGGAAAAAAATTTGAAGTCTTAATTTAACATGTTTTGTTTCCTTTTTTCTCATGCCTGTTCACAATGATTCATTAATAATTCATGGCAAAAAAACCCTATGAACTGGCACATTAGTGAATGGAACAAAATGTAGGCAGTGTAGCCTTTCTTTGTAAAGGGACATTTGTTGAGCTCTTGCAGTGCCATATTCAATCCTCTAACGCATGTTACAGAGTAAGTGCTTTCTATCTGAACCCTTCCAAGCAAAATTCCTAATGAGTGAAGTAACAAGTTAATGATTGCATTCCTTTTGGGTTTTTATGTGTGCTAGATGGGAAGGATATACAAAATAGAGAAAGCTATCTGAAAAATATACATTAATATTTCTCATNCATAAGCATATTGTTGATTCTTCACTCTTCTACTCACTTCACTGCTATTCCTTTTTAGCATTAAGAAAACAATTTATACTATTCCAGAGTATGCGAGAAGCTTGTTTTTTGCAGATTTTTCTGTTCTGCGCTGTTATATAAGGTAATATTTTGAGACTGGGTTTGAATATTGCTTTCTTAACTAAATTCAACTCTGATCCTTTAAAGAATAGATAGCGTTTTTAGCTTTTAATAGATGACAGTCCAAATCATTTTTTTTTCAGGAAAGCAATGAGGGCATTTTTCCCCACTTTGTCCTATACAGCTGATTTATAACTTCATATATAATAGATAAAATGTGCAGGCAAATGAAAAGCTTAGTTTGCAGTTCTTTGGTCTACTCACTCAAGTGCACAGATCTCAGGAGAGAGTAGAAATGCCTGTTTTTAGCCACATACAATGGCTATATCCATCTTCGTGAAAGTTAGACTTACCAATATGTAGTTCTTTCAGTCCTTTGACAATACAGCTATTAAAAATAGAAGTAAAACCAGCTAGTTCCTAAGCCTCAGAGATCACAAGCACTGATGTCTATTCAAGTTCTGTTTAAGTGATAGAAACCATCTCAATTTTTGACACTTGTAAATCGGAAATAGTTTATTCCCTACAAATTTCTTAGGAATAAACCATCAACCCTTGGAAGCCCTTCATGTATTTTGTTCTCAATCCTTTGTTACACATCTATTAAGCCTTANACTATCAGCTTAAAGGGGACAAGAATTTGATTTATAAATGAACGTTCATGTGAAGAACATTTTTGACAGCCATTTTATGTTGTTCACACAAACTTGAACTGTGATAGCATGATCAGTAAACCCATAAGCAAAGAAAAAAAAAATTAAAAACTATTTGTTTCCTAACTATTTCCAAACTCTCAGCAAATATCCTTCAAAAGAGAAAGAAAAAATTCTTGTTTGCACAATTGCAGGTAAACATCAAATCCCTCTGCCCTTCTCCAGTTCATTATATA
>VYZS01039288.1:0-12735 GCA_013400695.1 Neodrepanis coruscans | reverse complement strand
GTAAAACCACCACATCCTCATATGTCCGAATACTATAAAGCCTTTTCACTTCTTCCTGTAGCTTTTTTACGTGTCAAAACAGTTCTTCAACCATGGCACACTTCCTGCAAAATAATTGTTTGTCTGCCCCAGCCTAATGAAGCGGCATCAGACAGTCCTGGCAACTTGTATCTGAAGAACTGCATCTACCAACAGCAGGTCTGGCTGGTTCGAGGCCTCTAACATGGTTGGTACAGTGACTCTACCAGCTACAAGGGACTGAGCTTTATGATGCATCGACACCATAACTGAGGAAGCTTAAACTAATAGGCTAATAAGACTCGGGCTGGAAAGATCAATTTCCTCCTTCTTACCAGTTACTAAGTCTGTTTTCTGCCTCTATCAGCTGACTCTGGATGGTCAGAGCTCGTCTTTGTGAACTGCCATGCAAAGTGCCATGACACACTCCTCTTTGCTTACTCCTCTTTGCTCCGCTGTAGGACACTTGTGCTCTCTGGAGCACTTTAAATCTACCTTGATTACTCTTGGCACTGCACCCTGCTTACTTGGTTGACTGCTGAGGACTTCTGACTCCTCACAAGGCGGCTGCATGAGATTCCCGTGTACCCACTTCTTGAGCTTGTCCAGGTCGCTCTGGATGGCATCCCAACCTTCAGGTTTGTCAACAGCACCAACTCAGCATGGTGTCATCTGCAAATTTGCACTTTATCCCTTTGTCTATGTCAGTGATGAAGATATTAAATAACACTGGTCCCAATAACACTGTCCCCTTGAGGGACAGCACCTGTCACTGAAGAGACTGAAGAGTCTCCATTGAGACTCTGAGCCATCAACCACTACCCTCTGGATGTGACCATCCAGCCACTTTCTTATCCATCTAACACTTCATGCATCAAATCCATCCCCAAAAATAGAGAGAAGGATATCGTGGGGGACCATATTGAAGGCTTCACAGCCTCATAGTATGAGACTTCCAATTTGAACTACCACGTATCTGCAGACTTAATGTGCATATAGTAGCTGTTTGTCTAGCAATTTTGGACACCCCGACTTTTGGTAATTATGACCCAGAAGTCAGCTTGACAGAAAATGAACTGGGAGGACCTGGACGATAAGTTGAGCACAAGGCAGAAACGTGCCCTTGCAGCAATGGAGGCAAGGGACATCCTAGGCTGTGTAAGCTGTATCCTTACTTAGTCAAAAGTAGAGGAAATGACCCTTCCCCTCTATCTGTCACTTTTGAAATACTCTGCCCAGTTTGGGGTATCCCCATAGTGAGTTCCATGAGTAGGGACTGGAGTATGACATATGAGAAGAGGTTAGGGCACCTGGGTCTGCTAATCCTGGAGAAGAGAAGTTTTCAGGAGGATCTAGTTGCTGTCTACAGCTACCCTACAAGAGAGAAGACAAAGCCAAATTCTTCCCAGAAGTGTGACGAATTAGGACAAGAGGCAACAGATACTGCTTAAAACACACAAAAATCTGAAAATTCATGATACAAGAATTTTTTTTAATCAGACATGAGGTTGACCATACACAGGAAGAGGTTGCCCAGTGTGTTGGAGGAACCTTTGTCTTTGGAATTGCGTAAGATTAAACGATGAGATTAAGACTATAAAGATATAGTCCTGTGCTATCTGATCTGAATATACTGCCTGTGAGTGGGAAGTGGGTCCAGAAAGCTCTTGAGGTCCTTTCTAGTCTATGTGGTTGAATGATGGTCTGATTCATTGAGTCCCTTCTTCCCCATGGCCCCCACATGCAGTTCCATGAATACAGTTCAGAAAATGAGACTAACATATGGCATTAGTAACTATAGAGTGGGAGTTTGGCCATACATTAAATTCTCAAAAGCAGTGTGGAATGCTGGTTTCCTGTGTCTTATATGGTACTTTAACTACTGGGGTCTTGGATAAGAGGAAAGAACCATCTCCATTCTTCTGGGATCTGGCTCTTTGCTTCATTTGCTTTTATATGTATTGCCTCTAAATGAAGTGTTCTGTTCTCAGTTGACCCAAACACTTTTTTCTTTTTTTTTTCCTCATTTCTTCAAGAAGAAACAAAATCTGTTTAATTTAGCTCAGGTTGAGCCAACTTTTTTTTTTAAGAATGCTTTGGTTTGGCAGCTGCATATGAGTTATTCTCACTGCCCTTAAGAAGGAATAGAAAGTTCAGTGGCTTCCTTCCCAATCTATGGGCCAAGACAGTGGCCAGGAAGGATTGTTTTACATCTTTAGGCTCCAGCCCAGGGGCTGAATTTCATTCCAGTTTATCCTCTGCTTCATGCATACATTATATCCAATCATTATATTTTTTTTAATAGAGATGAAACCAAAAACATTTAAAAGGATTGAGGTACAAATTGCTATTGGCAGCCTAATTAGCACTTAAACAGTAATCTCCCTCCTCTCCCTCCTCTGACTGCTTTATGTGATAAAAAGACAACAAATAGAGAGCAAATATGACAAAATTTCTAAGTCAATTTCAGACTTCAAGAACAATCTAGAATATTCTAAACTAGAAAATTTCTAATCTAGAATTTTTTCCTTGTGAAATTATAAAAATATCAGTTCCAATGTGTGAATACACCAGTATTCAAGTAGCAACAACCAACAGTTTTCTTTCCTCCAATTTGTTTCTATATCAACAAATGTTAGAGGTGAGGACCTAAACATGGCTCATTATTTTTTATTATGATTATGATTATTATTAAATGTTTTAAACAGAATAATTAGAGGCTGAATCAAAACAGTATAAAAAGTGTGCTACATGAAATATGCTTGGATGGGAATTGAGGAGTATCTGTTTCCTGTGACCTCAGCTGCCACAGGAGAAAGTCAAGCAACTTCATACGCCATTTCTGGCAGCTCAAGACCGTTGATTTTACTTTTAAAAACATGTAGCAAAGATGCATCAAGCAGAATTCTATTTGTGGACGATGCCAAATAGATGTACATGAGAGCACATGGTTTCTCTCCCTTCACACAAGTACTGGCAAGGGATGAACTTTCACTTGTACCAAATTGATCTTTGAATTTGGTACAATGGGATCTAAGGTGGCAGTTACAGGGATTAGGAAAGACTCAATCCTGAATGGTACTATAAGGGCCTTATTTGATGTAGCACAAACTGAGGAAGGTGCAGGTAGCAGAGGGAGTGGCTGAGATGTGAAGATACCATTATGCCTTGACACATCTATGCATATCAAGGTATCTTGAGGTATCTGCATAAAAAACTAAAGAGTTCTTGGTGAGTTGTAGACACAAGTGAATCAGAGGGATTTTAGGAAGGCTGCAGTACTGCAAACTAAAACAAATCTTCTGATAAAGTTGTTTGCAACAGCAGGGGAAATGAAATCTCCATATGCTGAAGGAACAGAGTTCTTCAACACTCCAATTGCTATGACTGACAATATCTCCTTGGACAAGTAAACAACTTTTCATCAGTTTTCACAGCCATAGAAGGCATTTAAGAATACTTATCTCCCTTGCAAGAGTTTTTGAAGTCTGCACCTGTAATGAATTTCATAAGTGTGGATGTTGCATTGCATAATACTGTCTTTTATGGCTATTCTATTTTGGCTGCTCTGGTAGATTTTGGTATTATGTTTAAATAAAATACATCCTTTATGAGCCAGAGATTACTTTAAAAATCAATAAGTTAAAAAAAACCCCAACCAACATACCAACATAAAAAAACCCCTCAAACCTCTTCCTTCTGTTTACTAATTTTTTTTTGTTATGAATATGTTACTATAATTTATTCCCCCATGTTCTTCCAGGAGAAACTTACCTGAACCCTCTGAATTCATGGAATGTGAGAACCTTTTGACTGGAATAAATTTTATAGAATTTTATTTAGTGATGTCATAAATTTTCTTTTATTCTGCTTCTTCGAAGAACGCTGTGACTCTGTGGACATTCCCTGGGAAACTGCTGGGTACTTTCACATTTCTGCCACATACCGGACTTGGGAATATAAGCAAAAAATAGTGTTATCTCTTTGCATCAATTCACACCACCTCAAAGAGGCCTTCAGTAATGTGAGACTTTAACTAATATGAAATATTTAGTTTATAATTACCAGTATTAAGCAAGGTTTTTTTAATTTTATGGTTATGGGGATTAATTATTAAGCAATTGCATGAAGTCTGAAAATTTGTTTAAAATCTGATTACCCTTTAAAAGTACTGAACACTGTGCCAAGAACATAATCAGAGTTTGGAAAACTAGGAGAGATGTAGGTGGAAAGCATTTTGTCTGTGTGACTCTAAGTACCTAAGCCAGTATTTCAATGTTCGGCTAGGCTGAGGTCCTGGTGCTTAGCACCTTGCTAGATTAAGACTTCAAGAAGAAAAGATTACTATTAATCCCTTCCTACTTGAGGACACCACGTTTCAGCTGCAGCTCTACCTGGCCAGACCAGTCCTGCTAAACAACTTCATGTTGTGAAGATGCTCAGCTGAACAACAGAAACCTCACATCTGCTTTGCTTTATGGCCATGATGTACTTTTTTTGCTGTTGCTCTGGCACCAGGGCTTCCTGCAGCTTCTCTATCTGTCTGTGTGTTTTCTCACTGTAGGGAAGGTGGGAAGCAGGCTTAGCAGGTACTACAGTGGGTTGAAGCCCTGATTTAGCCCTGTCTGGACTGGAGGAGGCTTGGCTGCCAATTACCTCTCTCTTAAAGCTATGCTACCTTTTTCAATAGAGGTAATGGGTCCGGTGGGTCTATTACACATTTTTATTGAAAAGAAAAAGAATAGCTCTGTAAAACTCACACACTGCCCCAGGGCTACAATAATTTATGCTGCTTCTTGCACCTTCTTTTTTCTTCTTTTTTTCTTTGCCTTTTCAGAGTTGTTTGTGTGAACTTTTCCAGAATGGTAGCTAAGAGCTTTTGTAAATTCATCGCTAGTTGTTTGAATAAGACAGTTTTAAAATACTGCATGATACTTTGTGGAGAACTGTGGCAGGCCTTTATTATTTAATTATACACATGTATAGAAGATTGCATGTTACTTAGCTAAACTTGTTTAACAGAAAGGGCATAAAAATTAAAGTATGTATTGTATCAGGTTTGCTTTCCAGAGAGAATGTGTTTTTCTACAAAATAAGGAAATGGTAATTCACCACTCCAACAACCTGGGGAAAAGGAGAACATTCCTTCCTAAACAGCAACAGCAATTAGGCATTTGGCAAGCAGTAATAAAAGGAATTCTGCTTTCCTTCTTAGGCCAGAGTAAGTCTGTACCTGGGATTGATTAGAGAACAACTGGAGAAGTGCTGCTTTTCTTTTTAAGGTCTACTGTCCAACATTCTTTTTGTTCTGTCCCACTTATTCTTCATTTGTACAAATACAGGTTTCTTATGAGTGGAGGAGAGAAGAAACCCCAATGTGGTTAGAAAACTAGGATGATGAATCTAAGGACATGATAAAGGAAATCATCCTGAAGAGAATCCCTTGATACCTGCATAAATCTACGCTTTCTTGAGTATCATAAGAGCAGTATTTTGAATTGTACTTTGTCTGCTCCAAGCCTCATCCAGATGATGTAGCAGGATATGAAAATGCTGCACCTTTAAACTCTTAAAGTCTTTAAACCAGTTGTAGAGAAAACCTTAGGAAAGTAAGTATAGCTTTGCTGTACCAAACAAAATGACTCACTGCTCTGAAGCTCTGTCTCTTAAACCTGTTGCTTCACAAGAACATGGCTACATTAAGCACCTTTGGAAAAACCTACCTTTGCAGTGAGGAAAAACAGCCTTAACTTCATTAATTAGAGGGTAGCACATGCTCAAGAACAAGAGAATAGACATATTTTCTAGAAGTCTTTGTTGATTTTTATTCTTACTGTTAACAATTTGGATAGTCTCATTACCAGGTGGCTGTTGTGCAGGACNACTTGTTTAACAGAAAGGGCATAAAAATTAAAGTATGTATTGTATCAGGTTTGCTTTCCAGAGAGAATGTGTTTTTCTACAAAATAAGGAAATGGTAATTCACCACTCCAACAACCTGGGGAAAAGGAGAACATTCCTTCCTAAACAGCAACAGCAATTAGGCATTTGGCAAGCAGTAATAAAAGGAATTCTGCTTTCCTTCTTAGGCCAGAGTAAGTCTGTACCTGGGATTGATTAGAGAACAACTGGAGAAGTGCTGCTTTTCTTTTTAAGGTCTACTGTCCAACATTCTTTTTGTTCTGTCCCACTTATTCTTCATTTGTACAAATACAGGTTTCTTATGAGTGGAGGAGAGAAGAAACCCCAATGTGGTTAGAAAACTAGGATGATGAATCTAAGGACATGATAAAGGAAATCATCCTGAAGAGAATCCCTTGATACCTGCATAAATCTACGCTTTCTTGAGTATCATAAGAGCAGTATTTTGAATTGTACTTTGTCTGCTCCAAGCCTCATCCAGATGATGTAGCAGGATATGAAAATGCTGCACCTTTAAACTCTTAAAGTCTTTAAACCAGTTGTAGAGAAAACCTTAGGAAAGTAAGTATAGCTTTGCTGTACCAAACAAAATGACTCACTGCTCTGAAGCTCTGTCTCTTAAACCTGTTGCTTCACAAGAACATGGCTACATTAAGCACCTTTGGAAAAACCTACCTTTGCAGTGAGGAAAAACAGCCTTAACTTCATTAATTAGAGGGTAGCACATGCTCAAGAACAAGAGAATAGACATATTTTCTAGAAGTCTTTGTTGATTTTTATTCTTACTGTTAACAATTTGGATAGTCTCATTACCAGGTGGCTGTTGTGCAGGACTATTTTATCCAAAGCAGCTGTTTTCCTTTTATTATTTTACTCATGGGAGCAAAGCAAGAGGAAAAAATAATTTAAAAATAAATAAATAACCCTTCCTAATTTAGATAGAACGTTTTAGGTCCACTTCAGACAGATGTTGAAGAAAGAGGAAAACACAGTCTCTTTATGATTTCCCTCTCACAAAATTTTTATTAGCACCTAAAAACTGGGAGATGATAATAATTATTTCAGACTGTGAAACAGTGAATAAAATTTTATAGAAAAGCTTCTGCTAAGATTTTTTCTTATCTGGAAACTGAGACTGCCATGTGGACAGTGCCATAACATACATGGATGAGTAAAGAACCAGTGAGGAAACTAAACAGGTATTCAACACATGGGAAATAAAGGTATAATCCTGAGACTGCATCAGGTTAAGTTGTTTTGTGTGCTGTAGTTGTCCTCTGCTCATTCAGAGAGGGTTTGGAATAGGCAGCTCATTGTGGAAAGCAGATGAGTAAGCTATTAAAACAGACAGTGTTGAAAGATAACTACTTGAAGTTAAACAAGAAGACAAAGATTAACAGAGCAAAGAGGAAAGCTTTCTTTATGGTGTTATTTTTCAGAATTGTTTTGTCTTCAATATTTGGTATTCTGACTGTGAAAGCCACCAAACTATGAGTCCTGAAAGAAATGCTCTGAGAGATGCAAAAGGATAGAGGTTATTTTCAGGAGTTCTAAATTCCAAGCCTAAATTCTTTCTAATGTTTTTCTAGACAAGCCCCTTGTTTGGGGCCTTTTTTGGCTATTTAAATGATCAGGAATCTCAGAGGCACCTTGCTTTCAGCAGGATGTTTGCAAGAACTGTGGTGAAACTTGGTGGAATTCAGTGAGATAAATCAAACCCTGTGTCGCTACAGTCATTCAGCCTAGGGAGCCTTGGTGGAGACAGTAGTGCAAAGTAGGTATTTGTCTGCTAGGACCTGGATTGGACTGTCAGTGCACTAATATGTGAGCACAGCATAAACAACTTGATTACCTATTGTGATTTCTTTACTGGAATAATGGCTGTGCACCACTATTTAGGAACTGCAGGGAAGTTAAAGGAATAGTGGTGCTGTAGGCAGGCAGAAGGTAGTCCCCTAAGAACAGAGAAGTGGACTGGAAATTTTCAGGTCTAATGTCCGGATTTAATTTTATTTTTATGCTTTTGTTAGAGATCGCCTGGAGTTTCTCTAAAGAAAAAGCAAAGATACTGTCCTTTTACACTCTCAGGAACGTAATCTTAAAAAATGTCTTCACTGTTTTTCCAGTGGCTACAGCCTCCTATCACACTGAGTTACTCTGTATAGTGAGGACATGTCGGGGGGATTCAACCCTCTGGCTCCAAGTGAAATTGGTACTGGTTGTCTCTCACCTTCCACTCTTAAAAACACTTGACAATTTGACATTCTCACTGCTAAGTGGAACTGACAGAGGCTCATCAACAATAGGACACTGTTATCAGCCCTGGCAGAAATCATACCAAAAGCCTTATATGAAGTGATGACCTGCATTTACTTCCAGCAGGATGAATGCAATTGGGTGTCAAGTGTTTCCAGTGTATGACTAGGGAACAGTGAGGAAGTTACTTAAAGAACTTGTGTTCTTCCTGCTTCCATCTCAGTCATCTTGGAAGTAGATTGCAAATGGTTTAAACCTTAAAATACCGCAGAATAAATGTCCCATTATTACACTGTAGTTTGATATGGCTTGGAAATAAAACAAACCTAATATGCTCCAATGATTGTTTTCAGATGTTGGTCTTTATCAGACTCAAGATGCTGGGCAAAAGATGAAGGCAAATTTCTAGTACCACTCTGCTTTTCTTCTTTTCTTTTCTTTCTTTCTTTCTTTCTTTCTTTCTTTCTTTCTTTCTTTCTTTCTTTCTTTCTTTCTTTCTTTCTTTCTTTCTTTCTTTCTTTCTTTCTTTCTTTCTTTCTTTCTTTCTTTCCTTTCTTCTTCTCCCTTTTTTCCTTTTTTATTATTTTTAATCCAGGTGTATTAATGATACGATTTGCACAAGGTGTACTGCACTGACCCATCACATCTAGGACAGGTATACAAACCCTGCATTTGCCATAGTGATTGAAAGCAATCTGAATCTGAAGGCTATAAAAAGCCAAGCTGAAATTAATTCTGTCAAGTCACATCTGAATTTTTCTTGCAGAAGAATTCTTCTTTCCCCCTACCACTGCTGCCCAGCTCTTTTTAAATAGCCCCGAATCGGCTGTTTAATACCTCAGAGTTCCAGAATCTGAGATTGTTGGGAATGGAAAGATTTTATTGATGCCAGCTGAAGGTGCTCTCATCAAGTGAATGAAGGTGTGATGACAGCCTTGGCAGTGTGAATGAGAGACATTCGAGTCCCTCACAGAACAGTCACACCTTGATCACATCCAAGGTCACCACCTTGAAGAAAAGTATATGAAGAAATTAATGGATGAATTTCAAAAGGGTTTGGTTTCCATTCCTGTCATCTTATTTTGTGATACTCAATAAATAAAGATATAGAATAAGTATTTTCTACTCACTGTCCCGTCACTGTGCAGACCTCCGGACAAAAATGAGGAATGAGACATTCAACTAAAAAAACCGGACTGAAAGTGGGACTCATTCTACTTAAAAATTCATTATTTCAGTACATAAAATGAATTGCTGTAAAAACCTTAATGAAGCTAGGGAAGGATTTTCCTCTTCCTCTTTCCTAAGGGGAGGTTTTGGTGCTTTAAACTGTTAATTTACAATGCATTTTTAAAATAAAAGTAGATTATTTGGGAGGACATCTCAATAACAGGAAAATAAGAGCCAAAAATACTCTCCAGAGGAAGAAGACATGCACTTTTTTTTTTTTTTCCTAACATGGAAACAACAGCAAAAGGTTATGGGTAGGAAAGAAGGGATGAAGCCTCCAGATTTGTCCTTTGTCACAGCTATAAGTCTCATAGGAGCTCACCAAGCTGGGGTTCTCTGCTGGTCAAATCTAAGTCTCTGGAAATTCAAAAATGCAGAACCAATAGGTTCTTCTTCATTTCCTTGGCATCTGCTGGTAGAAGCTCAAGCTACACAAACTCAAATAAACAGCTGAGGGAGTGCCTAACTGTTACGCATGTTATCTTTTATTTTTCCTTGGGTTTTCAGTTGTGTGGTGCTGTAGGAAACACCTGCATGGGGCTCTGGACTCTTTCTACCCAGCTGACTCTTTTCAACCATGCACTGGCTTGGGGTCAGCCCTTGCAAGCAGGTGTTTTCCTTCAGAATAGCTTTCTTGTCTGAATCCAAGTGGATCACAAGGGCCGAACTTCGCTGCTGGAGGTCACAGGTCAAACACAGCAGCACAGGGTCCCTTGGGTACCATGCTAACCAGGTGTTTAATATTATCAGAGGTTATTTGCTGAAACCGTGATAGAGTGTTCTCAGCGATTCAAAATAAATTTAACGAGAACAGTTTTAAAAGCCCCCACATTAGAGGATGTCTGTTCAATGGACAGAGAGGTTAAAGTTAATTCGATCAGGCATGTGTACTTTCTCCAAAAAGGAACATATGCACTCAGCGGCTTGGCCCCATTTGTTGCAATTTTGGGTCTCATTTCCATTTGCAAGAAAGATAACTACTCACATATGGAAACAATAAATAAGAGAAGTCATTAACATTTCTCTAATTTAGGGGAAGGGAAAAAAAAGTCTTAACAAAGTAATATCTTTGCCAGGGCAGAGAGAAATATAAATTGGAGATTGGAAGGAAACCTATTAAAGAAATTGGTATGTTAACTAGTCTTTTTTAATCTAATGAATTTATGAATTGCCACTTGTTAGGTCACAGACTTCATTAATTTTCTATATGTTTAGTTAAGGAGAGAAAGTATGGGACAGGAGGAAGGAGGGGTGAAAGGAAAATGCTTGTGAACAATGAACCTGAGCAAATATTTTTGTACAATGTGTTAAAGCTATTAGGTTCAAAATTTGTGAATAAAACAAGCTATATTTAGAAAATCTGAGAAAGATTGGTCTGCATGTCTATTGAACAGGACGATATAAGTTTCTAAAACTTCTGCTGTGCTTATTTTTTTATTTTCATATGCCCTTGAAAGGTGTAAAGGGTTAAAAAGTCATGACATTTACTGAATAACTTTATGGAAAATAAGAAAAATTTTAAGAAAACAGTGTCATCTTATGGTTCCAATTTACTAGTCACAGGTCTACGGGCAACACTGTCAAAAATTACAGCTAATCAGATGCCTCTTGCACTTTCTTTGATCCAAAGCATGAAGAGGACTTTTCATTCTCTCTTTTTCTGTGGGCTGCAGAAGCTAAAAGACATACTGAACCTTGATTCTCAAATGCCTTAGTAATCAAAGGTGGAAATTTTTTCTAGCCTTTTTTTTTTTTTTTTTTGAAAAGTCAGCTTTTATTAGGGAGGATATGACAGAGGAGGATAAACCCCAAAAATATTAGAGTAAGTAAAGAAAAGTAAAGCCTATTATCATTCTCATAATTATTCAACAGGGGTAGGTAAATCACTGCTCTGTGCAGTGGATGGCATTTTGCAATCCTAGACTCTCAAATGCACTGAAAAGGTAATGAACTGGTCCTACTTCCATCAATCATTGCAGGTCTCCCCATGGTACCCTATCCTGACACACAAAGAGTGAACAAATTGTGTCAATTCAGTGGGTTTTTAAGTGTATGCCTTAGAGATAACAATGCTAAAAACTGCATCAGCAATTGCAACATGCAGCAGCATTGCCTCCCAGAGAAGCAGCTGAGAGAGCAGCACACTGAATCTGCCTACATTGATGCTGGGTAGCTATAACTTCCTTCATTTGTAGAGGCAACCAGTTACTGAAACCAGTTTCTGAATTGGCTGGATTCTTGGTTGTTAATGGAAAATTTCAAATAGCAACCTGTTGGGGTACCAAGTGGTTATTTTCTCATCTGTGGGAGCTGTAGGGAATTAACTGCAACAGTATCCCTTCTGAGTAAGCCAGCATGTATAGACTGAAAAATAAGTTGCTTGGATATGTGTGCATGCACAAGAACATACATGCTTCTGGAAATTCAACCAAACCTTGATGAGTTCTTTGATAAACTCCTCACTGCACTTCAGTGTAAAGCTGTACTTCTGTGTGTTGCTTCTGGCTCCACTTAGAGGTCTCAAGCCAAAAAAAATCAAAAAAACCACCAAAAAGCCCCCCAGACCCCAAATGAAACACAACAAAAACAGACATCCCCACCCCTCCCCAAAACAAAGGTACGTTTTGTTGCTTTTTTTGGCATAAAAGGAAACAGAAACTAATGGAAATCTACCTAAAAAGTCTCTTCTCAAGAGGCCCATGTCTGCATTCTTGAGGGTTCAGATCATTTGGATACTCTGTAAAAGTATCTGAACTTTTTGGTAGGTCTTCAAACTGAACCTCTGAACCTTCCGAGGTTTATAGGCAGCTTGCCACTTTTGTATTGCTGTGGAGTTGGACTCAGTTTGCTTCCTCAGGCTCTCGATACCGAAAATAGTTACGAGGTTTATAGAATCCAGAGAGAAGTAATGAACGTGTCTTTTGAGTTTATTTTGCCACTACAAGAGAGTGTCTCTGCTAATGAATTAGTCATCAAGGAAGGAAACAGGAACTGCTTTGTGGTTCAAATACAAACCTAAGCCTAAGAAGATCTAACTTCTGTTCCAGGTCCTGCTACTGACTTCTTATGGGATTTAAACAAGACTCTCTGAACCTAAAGGGGAAAGTCCATGTTAAAACAATGAACTTGCTATTTGTAAGATAATATAGAAATGAGCACATCAGAAAGCCTACAAATCTCCTAAGGGATTCCAGAAGGATGAGTAGAATACTGTGGTTTCAGTTGCCTAGTCCCAGGTACAATCCAAGAAAGAAATTCTTAGGAATCCTAATGGACTTCAGTAACTGCTTTGTTTGATGCTCAGTAATA